>CM042215.1:22904293-22934293 GCA_023566465.1 Cottus gobio
AATTGCCACAGTTATCCAAGTAACGTTAGAGCGATCAAAGGAACCATAACTGATTTAATGAGCCATTCGCAGTTTCACTGTACCGGCCGTGTGTACTTAGACTTGCATGGCTTAATCTTTGAGACAAGCATATGCTACTGGCAGGATCAACCAGGTAGCCCTGCGTCACCGGCCGAGGCGGACGCCCGCCCTGTGCGTGGGTTCGGGTGGCCAGCCCCCTCCGAGTCCGCCCGCGCGGAGGCACGGAGCGGGGCAAAGCGCGTGGGGTCGTCGAAGACGCGCGAGGGTTTGGGAAACTGTGTTTACCGGAGGCACGTCGCGAGACTGCGCCGGTCGCCCGCTGGACGGGGACCGCGACAGGGCGCCGAGCTCCGTGGAAGGTCACCTGGGCAAGACAAGCCATCTCGATCTCGCTACAATAGTGCGCTCCGGGAAGGACGCAGGAGTAACTGGGGACCCCCTGCGCCATGGGTCCTCCCGGAGCATAGAGGCGAACCCGCAGTCTGGAGGAACCACACACCGAGACCGGCACGAGGCCGACCGGCGAGGGCCCTCCAATGGCGGGTCACGTTTGCAAATCGTTCAGACAGGTGGAAGTGGTAGAAGTGGAGAGGTCCAGGACCTCTCCCCAAGCCCAAAATAGTGATCCAACATAAGCCAGCCCTCCCCAAGGCTCCGGGCTGTGTCCCTGTTAAGTTTGGTATTTTTAGTCAAAGCGGATCACATTCCTCCGTGGTACCATCTCCACCCCCGTGGTGGCGCTCTACAAGGCCCAAAATAGTGATCCAACATAAGCCAGCCCTCCCCAAGGCTCCGGGCTGTGTCCCCGTCAAGTTTGGTATTTTTAGTCAAAGCGGATCACATTCCTCCGTGGTACCATCTCCACCCCCGTGGTGGCGCTCTACAAGGCCCAAAATAGTGATCCAACATAAGCCAGCCCTCCCCAAGGCTCCGGGCTGTGTCCCCGTCAAGTTTGGTATTTTTACTCAAAGCGGATCACATTCCTCCGTGGTACCATCTCCACCCCCATGGTGGCGCTCTCTCAAGCCCAAAATAGTGTTCCTACCCGACCACTTTGTTCCCCTGCAAAGTTTATTTTTTTTCATCCAGCAGACACCCCTCTCATCCAACATGCCAGTCCGAGTGAAAAGCCTTCCACGTCGGATTCATTTTCTCAAATAGTCCTAAGGCATCTGCTGGTAAGCCTTTTTCTGAAAACTGGGTTTCTGAAATCGTGCGAGAGGTAGCTTGGTGATTCGTGCGAAAGTGGCACACAGGGAGATGATGTGAAAATCCAGCTTCTCACCGGGGAAGCTGAACTGCTCAGTATTTCCCTGTGAGTACTCTGTCATTTTTTTTGAAAAGCTGGACATAGTCTGATTTTCAGATATTTTTCAAAAGTTAAAGTTATTTCTTCCAAAGGGAGGGGCTGCTGCTGCTCCTCCGTTTCCAAAGGTGGGGGCTATTTTGGGGTTTTTGGACCATAACTCCCCTCTGGAGGGGGCTAGGAAGCCACGCTTCGGGTTCTGGTCTTCCCTGGGGGGTCCGGACACACAGCTGGTCCCAGACCCGGGTTCTGGTCTTCCCTGGGGGGTCAGATCTTATAGTTTTACCCAAACATGGTCCCTCATCACTGGGACTCTATTAATTCTTCCAGGGGGGGTCAGACCTCATAGCTTCGCCCGGACAGGGTCCCTCATCACTGGGGGGCTATAAAATCTTCCCTGGGGGGTCAGATCACACACATCAGCCCGGGCTGGGTCCCTCATCACTGGGGGCTTATAAAATCTTACCTGGGGGGTCAGATCACACACCTTCACCCGGACTGGGTCCCTCATCACTGGGGGCTTATAAAATCTTCCCTGGGGGGTCAGACTTCACACCTTCACCCGGGCTGGGTCCCTCATCACTGGGGGCTTATAAAATCTTCCCTGGGGGGTCAGACTTCACACCTTCACCCGGGCTGGGTCCCTCATCACTGGGGGCTTATAAAATCTTCCCTGGGGGGTCAGATCACACACCTTCACCCGGGCTGGGTCCCTCATCACTGGGGGCTTATAAAATCTTACCTGGGGGGTCAGATCACACACCTTCACCCGGGCTGGGTCCCTCATCACTGGGGGCTATAAAATCTTCCCTGGGGGGTCAGATCACACACCTTCACCCGGGCTGGGTCCCTCATCACTGGGGGCTTATAAAATCTTACCTGGGGGGGCAGATCACACACCTTCACCCGGGCTGGGTCCCTCATCACTGGGGGCTTATAAAATCTTCCCTGGGGGGTCAGATCACACACCTTCACCCGGGCTGGGTCCCTCATCACTGGGGGCTTATAAAATCTTACCTGGGCGGTCAGATCACACACCTTCACCCGGGCTGGGTCCCTCATCACTGGGGGCTTATAAAATCTTCCCTGGGGGGTCAGATCACACACCTTCACCCGGGCTGGGTCCCTCATCACTGGGGGCTTATAAAATCTTACCTGGGGGGTCAGATCACACACCTTCACCCGGGCTGGGTCCCTCATCACTGGGGGCTTATAAAATCTTCCCTGGGGGGTCAGACTTCACACCTTCGCCCGGGCAGGGTCCCTCATCACTGGGGGGCTATAAAATCCTCCAGGGGGGGTCTGATCACATGGCTTCGCCCGGGCTGGGTCCCTGACTCCTGGGGGGGCTGTACAGTCCTCCCCTCTCATCTCATCCTTCTGCGTCACTCTCTCCCCCGGGGCGGGGGCTTAACTTGCTCCGATCTTCTCCCGGACACCACCGTCGCGTAGAGGAGGGCCGCCCGAGTGCACCAGTCCAAACCGCGTCCTTCTAGCTGGTCCAGAGCCCGAGCTATGCCGTTTGGAGTGTTTCCCAAAGGTGGGGGCTGACACAGACTGCAGGGACTGCGGTGCGCAAAGGTGGGGGCTATTTTGCTCATTCCTCAATAACTCCACGTGGGAAGGTGCTGCGGAGCCCAAATTCGGGTTGTGGTCTCCCCTGGGGGGTCCGGACAGACCCATGGAGCCAGATCCCGGCCAAGGTCTTCCCTGGGGGGTCAGATCGAACCGCTTCGCCCAGGCATGGTGTGTGAAGGCTGGCTGTGTTATTCATCTTCCCTGGGGGGTCAGACATCAAACCTTAGCCCGGGCAGGGTCTCTCATCACTGGGGGGCTATAAAATCTTCCAGGGGGGGTCACATCACACACCTCACCCCGGACAGAGTCCCTCATCACTACGGGTCTCATGAAATCTTCCAGGGGGGGTCTCATCACACACCTCACCCCGGACAGAGTCCCTCATCACTACGGGTCTCATGAAATCCTCCAGGGGGGGTCTCATCACACACCTCACCCCGGACAGAGTCCCTCATCACTACGGGTCTCATGAAATCCTCCAGGGGGGGTCTCATCACACACCTCACCCCGGACAGAGTCCCTCATCACTACGGGTCTCATGAAATCCTCCAGGGGGGGTCTCATCACACACCTCACCCCGGACAGAGTCCCTCATCACTACGGGTCTCATGAAATCCTCCAGGGGGGGTCTCATCACACACCTCACCCCGGACAGAGTCCCTCATCACTACGGGTCTCATGAAATCCTCCAGGGGGGGTCAGACCTCAGGGTTATGCCCAGACATGTCCCCTCATCACTGGGGGGCTATAAAATCTTCCAGGGGGGGTCTCATCACACACCTCACCCCGGACAGAGTCCCTCATCACTACGGGTCTCATGAAATCCTCCAGGGGGGGTCAGACCTCAGGGTTATGCCCAGACATGTCCCCTCATCACTGGGGGGCTATAAAATCCTCCAGGGGGGGTCTCATCACACACCTCACCCCGGACAGAGTCCCTCATCACTACGGGTCTCATGAAATCCTCCAGGGGGGGTCTCATCACACACCTCACCCCGGACAGAGTCCCTCATCACTACGGGTCTCATGAAATCCTCCAGGGGGGGTCTCATCACACACCTCACCCCGGACAGAGTCCCTCATCACTACGGGTCTCATGAAATCCTCCAGGGGCGGTCAGACCTCAGGGTTATGCCCAGACATGTCCCCTCATCACTGGGGGGCTATAAAATCTTCCAGGGGGGGTCTCATCACACACCTCACCCCGGACAGAGTCCCTCATCACTACGGGTCTCATGAAATCCTCCAGGGGGGGTCAGACCTCAGGGTTACGCCCAGACATGTCCCCTCATCACTGGGGGGCTATAAAATCCTCCAGAGAGCCACAATGCATTTAATATTATCACAGGGACAACACACTGTGTTTGATCCGAATAAATAGCACTTTTTCGGGTATGCGGGTGACTTAACCCGCTCTGGTTCGCTCCTGGAGGACTCTGGGGTGTAGGGCCGGGTCCCTGGAGTGCACCGGTCCAAACCGCATCATTCTAGGACCTCCACAGCCCAAACTAGACCCAATTTAGTGATCAAACTGGAGAGAATTGAATTAAAACCGCTCCGGTTGTAGTACATTTATTGCGCCAGCAGAGTGCAGCATCCCCCGGGTAAAACAAGTCATAAGTGCCGCCTGGAGCCATCTGACGGTCTTTTAATAATGTTACCCGAAGTAAGAGCACCAACAGCCCCTTCCATAATTTTTTCAGAGTCCCAGGACCCCCACAAAGCAGTTTAATCCGAAGAAAGAGTCAAAATCGGCATGTTATACCAGTTGATTCCACCGGTGGGCGGACATTGACACAAACCCAGCAGTCCAACAGCATTAACCCAGAGGAGAAGCACTTTGGCATGGATAAAATAAGTCACAAGTCCCCTCTGGAGCCCCATGACGGGCTATAATTAATTTTACCCGAAGTAAGAGACCATTCAATAATTATTTAAGAGTCCCAGGACCCACACAGACCAGTTCAATCCGACCTGAGAGGCCTCAAATTCGGCTTGATCACTTATCATGAGAGGCTATTCAGCACTTAGAGCAGAGGGAAAGCATCAACCCAGAAGAGAAGCACTTTGGCATGGATAAAATAAGTCACAAGTCCCCTCTGGAGCCCTCTGAGGGTCTTTAATTAATTTTACCCGAATTTAGATCACCAATAAACAGCTATGGAGGTCGCTGGGGGTCTCTGGAGGTCTCATAAGCCCCATCCAGACAGCCACAACGCATTAAATAATACCACAGGGACAACACACTGTGTTTGATCCGAAAAAAGAACACTTTTTCGGGCAGGTGAGCGGCTTAACCCGCTCTGGTTCGCTCCTGGAGGACTCGGGGGTGTAGGGCCGGGTCCCTGGAGCGTCCCGGTCCAAACCGCGTCCTTCTAGGTGGTCCAGAGCCCGAGCTAGGTCGTTCGGAGTGTTTCGCATTGGTGTGGGCTGTCACAGACTGCAGCGAGTGCGGAGAAAAAAAAGGTGGGGGCTATTTTGCTCATTCATCAATAACTCCACGTGGGAAGGTGCTACGGACCCCAGATTCGGGTTGTGGACTCACGTGGGGGGTCCGGACAGACCCATGGAGCCAGACCCGGACCCGGAGTCCCGGATCGAATAGAAAGATCCACATCATTAACCCAGTTGAGAGACACTGAGGCCCGGGTAAAATAAGTCACATGTGGACCCTGGAGGACCAGACCCACCCCTGGAGCCCACCCCCAGACCAGGCACTCCATCCGAACCTGCGTACCCACACTTAAGCACACCCCTCTGGGTTAAAACCCCCATCCGTGCTCCCTGGAGTTTCGTGCCCCTGGTCCTCTAAAAAAAAAAGTTAAAGTTTTTTCTCGTGCCCCTGGTCATCTAAAATTAAAATCTCTTAAATTTTTCTAAGTTTTTTCTCGTGCCCCTGGTCCTCTAAAATCTCTGAAATTTTTCTAAGTACACCTAAGTACACCGAGAGCCACAGGGACCGGCCTCTCGGTGACCGAGGCCGGCCCCAGTGACTTTGGGGCGGGCAGCAATTGTCAGTGTGCCGCAGTGACTGTCACAGCATGTCACAGCATGACAAATTTGACACTTACCCATTCACCTCCATGTTAAATCCGTGACACCAGGCTGACTTTCCCTAGCCCTCTCTGATCCTAAACATTCTAATTCTAACCCTCACCTCAACCTCTCTAATCCTAAACACTCTGGTTCTTACTCTAACCTCAACCTCTCTAATCCTAAACATTCTAATTCTAACTCTCACCTCAACCTCTCTAATCCTAAACATTTTAATTCTAACTCGAACCCATCTAACTCTAAAATTAACCCTTCTAATCCTAACTTTAACCCCTCCAACCTAACCCTTCCCACCCAGGATCAACATCCAGTAGGGTTATGGACACACCTAAGAGGCACGGCAACACCAGTGGCCAAACTGGGCACTGGGGAGCCTGGGGGTTCCCTGGGGTTGACTGTGGGGATCCCGGACTGGATGAGGAAATGGACAGTGCACCGGCTAGCCCACTGCATTTTTTAGCGGGGGGCTAGCCAAACCCCAACCCTAACCTACCCAGCCAGTGCCTTTCCTGTCCGGTCTGGGTCCTCCGCGGTCCTTTAGGGGGGCCCCCAACTGGTTCTCCAGCTCACACCACAACCCAAATAAGGGCGACACCTGAACCTAATCCCACCGTTCTGGGGGCCGTACCTCAATTGCTGTGATTTCCCACCCCTGAACACAACCTAGTGGGGGCTTTATTCTACATCCTATCTGATTCTATATACTCACCTTAACCATTAGAACACAATGTTAACACACAACCTACAAACACATATGTAAACCCGACTGCTGACACTCAATAAGTACTTACCTGTTCATTATGTGATGTATGTTCTGTCACCATTTCATTGTTAACCTGCATGTACAGTGTGATGATTCCCCACCCCTGAATATAACCCCAGGGGACTCTCTTCTATGTCCTAACATGTTTTTGTATACTCACCTTAATCACTGTGAATACAAACTGAACACACAACCTACTACTACACATGTAAACTTTCTTTTGGTTATTTAAAAAGCACTTACCTGCTCATTATGTCATGTATTTCCTGTTATCATTCCAGCACTTTGGATTTACCTGCATGTACAATGTTATGATGAAACTCCACCTTTCCTTTTTTTCTCTCCCCCCCACCTCCAGGGAGAACTCCCTTCTAACTCTCAATGTGTTTTTATGTACTCACCTGAACCAAGGGAAACACAAACTGAACACAAAATCTGTAAATACACATGTAAACACAATCTTTGTTATCCTAAAGAAATACTTACCTGTTCATCATATCATATATGTTGTCACCATTTCATCACTTCAATACTCACCTGCATGTACAGTGTTCAACCTGGAAAAACAATTATTACGAATGTACAAGTAATATCAATGCAAATGTTGTTTTCTGTAGTTGCACAGAAGCTTTTATTGTAATTTACAGACAACCTGCTGTGATTATCTTGTGATACACAAGATTGTATATGTTTTTTGTTGCACTGTTACTGCCAGACACATCTTGGAGCCGAACAGGAGGAGGCCTGGTGTCACAGCATCAAGGGGTCACCCACACACCCATTTCCGGTTGACATGTGACCTGTCGAGACGCCAGCCCCGCCTCTTCCTTTCGCCCTGCACGTGCTCCTGTACGGACGTACAGGTCACGGCCCAGTCAATTTATAATTAGCAATTGTCTTACAAAGTTTTTTTCCCAGCCTGATGAAGGTTAAATATTAACCGAAACGTTGCTGTATTAGTTTATTTGTTTATGTTTCTACAAAACCACCAAGAATAAAAGGTAAAAAGTTTAGCTTCTCACTTTTTTTCTTGGCCACGCTCATGCTCAAAACCACAATGGCCGAAAGAGGCAGATATGAACGTGAATGGAACGGGTACCGGACCAGATATGAGCACGGCGGAGACCGCAGAGCACGCCGCTGGGACCCCGAACCCCGAACCCCGCGACAGACCCGCCTCCCCCCATAGAGGTAGGACCCAGACGAACAACCGTTACTACAATTACGCCGATGGAAATAATACTGGCTACCAACGTAACGGCGACGGAACCCGGAGCGCAGCGCGTTAACCCATGATACAGACGCCGCTCTCAATCACCACGGTACCGCCGATCCTACGCCTCGGTCACCAGAGTCGGACTCAGATCCGACGGAGACGACTCTGACCGACGCCAACGGACCCCTCCACGGATACGGAGGAGCGCGTCCCGCGACAGGCACCTGTCACGCGATTGGCGTAACACGGATGCCAGAACCCAGCGCGCCACGGAGAGAAACTACGCACCTCCACGGCGCACTGAACCCTCTCGACACCGACACTATTCGGATCACCGCCGGACCAACCCGGTAAGAACAACGGAAAGACAGCCTAACAATCAGAAAGGCCATCTTCCCGACTCACACCGCGACCAACCTGAGCGAACACGCGAGGCGCGCGCCTCGGCCGCGAGCTTCGCTTACCAGCGCAACGGACGAACACTACGGTACTCTCCCCGCCGAGTCAGGGACGGAGACGAGGGACACAGACGAGCCCCACGTTCTCGGGATCGCAACCCAAGACCGACAGGGGGAGGACATCATAACAACAACAACAACACACACGGAGGAGGACAGTCACGTGACGGCGGGCGTAGAACGACGCGTCGCCACTCTGCCAGCCTAGAACCGCAAATCGACAGCAGACCGAGGTCGGACGACCCGGACTTCACACTGAAGTGCAGAATCCTGTTCAAGGTAATAAAAACATTACACCACTTCCTAAATGTGACAGACAAACAGCCCCCATTGACAATTAAAAAAATTACCCAAAATCTTGCCACAGTCATTAAACCGGCAGTCCCAAATTCGGCCACACAGAAAGAAATTGTCAACAATGCAAAGAATTGGGAGACCGCCACCCTGGCAACACTAAAAGAACATTATGAAAAGATGGCAAAGTTGGAAATTGAGTCACTCTCTGTACTCACTTCCAAAGAATGGGAGGCCCCTTTTGAAATAGCCTCTAAATGGGCGAAAAGGAGCTTCGGGAGGAGATTAGCCCAGAACACACTAAAAGAGGCGGAGCAGGTTATCAGAGACTCCATGAATATTCTGGTGTCAGAGGAGGATGAGGACGACGACGATGATGAAGACGACCCCTCCATCAGTGCCTCCTCACTTTCATCAAATTAGCCTCTAACACAGAGGGCCACAGCCCAACCGGAGCCACAGACCAGACCCACCGCGACCACTCACCGGAGCGCGACGACGACCACGGCCACTACTACGCAGAGACCAGCAGCGCCGGGCCAGGCCGACCCGAGTAGTCACAACAACCCCGTCGGATCCCAGCCCCAAAGTGAGTCCCCATCCCCGATAACAGGATGGTTTGATGCCACGCCCGACATTACGACAGACACGCCCATCTCCTCCCAGCTTCTCTCCCCGCGACCACAGAGGGTAAAAAACAGGTGGGCTAACTTCTACCCCTCAAAACTGACTCTTTCCCTCACCCCAAAAGCACGGACCCAGCCGGACCCCCTGACCACCACCCCCATGGCGACCCCGTCCGTTGCTCCTCAATCTGACAGCCAAAATGCGCTGTACTTGACCAGCTCCCCTGGGGAACTCTCCCAGACAGAGCTCACAGCATCCCGAGACAGAGAACCATCCAACACACTTCTTTCTCGCTTAAACAGGGGTCCGACAACTCTTACCCCCCACAGGATTGGCCAACTCCAGACTGCAGTCCAGACCCGATTGGACCAGACACCAGAGGACTCCAGCACGCCGCAGGGACCCAGGTTCCGTGGTCCTAACAGACATCTCACCTCTTCCAAAAAGGCCCAGGACTGGAGGCTGAGAATCACAGAAAGATTCATCATCATCGGTGACTCAAATATCAACAGGTTCCCCCCATATGACATTAAGGACCTGCAGGTCGACGCATTTCCGGGGGCCAACTTCAGGCACGCCGAGGACATCCTGGCAACCGCCAAGACCGCAGGGCAGGGGGTGGACAAAATAATCCTGGCCTTTGGACTCAATAACAGGGTCCAGAAGGTTAAAGAGACTGCAGTGAAACAAATGCAAAGAACATTAAAAATGTGCAAAGTAAAGTTTCCCCTGTCCCAAGTGTTGGTCCCCCAGGTGAACTTCTCCTCCAGCCTCCCGGTCAGAGAGAAACAGCGGCTGACTCACCTGAACAACTGCATAGCGGCCCTGGAGAACCACATCCCGATGCTGCCGGAGACGGACTTCGGGACGTGCCACGACCACGTCCACTGGACAGCGGAAACTGCACAGGTGATGTTTGACCACTGGTGTTGCCACCTCAATTTAAACTAACAGTCCCCATTAACCTGCCTAAACAGGAAGGGGACAAGACTGTTATCAATCTGACTACAAATTTTAAATGCACCAGTGCACAATTCGCTCTCCTTAATAAAGGACTAAATTTTATTCCCACAAAGGGAACAAATGAGAATATCAGACTACAGGGCCAGTTTGACCTCCAACAGTACCATAGACGACTTAAATTGACGGCCTATTATGAAGATGCACCTGAAACGGTCAAATTACCATTTACTTCTAAATCAAATTGGTCTCCCCCTCAATCAGTAATCCCTCAAGAGATAGTGAATATTATTAAAAAGGACACAAATTATTTTCACAATCATTTTGATACTCACCGTGCAGCTCCAAATCTGACTCCACAGGAGCAGCATGCCTTATCTGAATTAATGAAAAACAAAAGATTAGTCATAAAACCAGCAGACAAGGGCAGCTCAATTGTAATCATGGAGAAGGAACAATACTTATGGGAAGGATACAGACAATTACATGACCAAAAGTATTATGTTAAATTAGAGAAACCAATTTATTTAGAAACCCTTCCCATGGTTAACAAAATTTTAGATTCACTCTTTGATAAACGATTCATTAATCGTAAACAAAAACACTATCTCATGGGAGACCCAAAACCAAGGGCAAGAATATTTTACATGCTGCCCAAAATCCACAAGGATCCGACAAAGTGGAGCGTTCCACACAAAATTCCCCCGGGGAGACCGATAGTCTCTGACTGTAACAGTGAGACGTATCACACAGCGGAGTATATTGACCATTTCCTCAATCCCCTGTCGGTGTCACATCCCAGCTATATTAAGGACACGTACCATTTCGTAGACATTGTCAAAGGGTTAATTATCCCCACAAATTCAATTCTATTCACTATTGACATCGACAGCCTTTACACCAATATTGACATCAGAGAGGGCATGCAAGCCATTAAAAACGTCTTCCAAAACAATCCTAATAAACATAGACCGGATAAAGAGCTCCTTCAACTCCTAGAGATTAATCTGATGAGGAATGATTTTGAATTCAATAATGAATTCTTCCTACAAATAAAGGGAACGGCCATGGGGAAGAAGTTTGCTCCGGCCTACGCTAATATATTTATGGCAGAGTGGGAAATGTCAGCCCTTAAGGCATGCACACTTAAACCATTACATTATTACAGATTTTTAGATGACATCTGGGGAATATGGCCACATTCCAGAGAAGAATTTGACACATTTATAAGCACCCTACACAATCATAGAGAATCAATAAAAATTAAATCCACACATAGTCACACAACAGTTGACTTTTTAGACACAACCACATTTAAAGGGGACACATTTAAAGACAGTAACATCCTTGATATTAAGGTATTCTTTAAGGAAACAGATACACACGCTTTACTTTTTAAGAACAGTTTCCACCCCAAACATACATTTGCAGGACTCATAAAGTCACAGTTACTTGGATTCCATAGAATCAGTACCAGGCCGGAGCACTTCCATGAAGCGGTCAAAATCCTATTCCAGGCTTTGTCCACCAGGGGTTACTCCAGGACCTTCTGCAAGAAATGTCTTAAAACTTTCCTGCAAACCAAAGCCAAAACAGTCTCCGGTCACATCCCTCTGATCACCACATTCTCGCCCTCCACTGTGCAACTAGCATATGAGTGCAGAAAGAATTTCAATAAAATCACTGCAGGCACCAGTGTATTGAAGGGACACAGTGTTCTACCTGCTTACAGGAGAAACAAAAACCTTAAGGATCTCCTTGTTAAGGCTAAATTAAGACCGGATTCGGCACCTAAATTACAAAAAAATAATTTATACTTTAAACATAAACGATGGATTAGAAATCAAAATACAGGGGAGGTTTTTCAATCACAAATTAGAGGGAATATTGGCATAACTAATTGTGTTTATTTAATTTATTGCACACAATGCAAGTTGCAATATGTGGGGGAAACGGGCAATTCCCTCTCCACCAGATTCTCACAGCATAAATATAACATAATCAGAAAAAAGAATACGTCCACACAATTAGTTAAACATTTTATTTTACATAGCTGGGAGGCACTCAGAGCCACAATCATCGAGTGCAATCCACTGTGGTCCACAACGCAGAGGAGGACCTGTGAGAGATGTTGGATGGTCAAATTAGGCACCAGACAGCCTGGTGGACTCAACGAGACCTGAGTGGTCCCTGATCCTAACCCACTGACCTAGCTCTAACCTCAACCTCTCTAATTCTAACCACTTTAATTCTAACTCTAACCTCAACCTCTCTAATCCTAAACACTCTGGTTCTTACTCTAACCTCAACCTCTCTGATCCTAAACATTCTAATTCTAACCCTCACCTCAACCTCTCTAATCCTAAACACTCTGGTTCTTACTCTAACCTCAACCTCTCTGATCCTAAACATTCTAATTCTAACCCTCACCTCAACCTCTCTAATCCTAAACACTCTGGTTCTTACTCTAACCTCAACCTCTCTGATCCTAAACATTCTAATTCTAACCCTCACCTCAACCTCTCTAATCCTAAACACTCTGGTTCTTACTCTAACCTCAACCTCTCTGATCCTAAACATTCTAATTCTAACCCTCACCTCAACCTCTCTAATCCTAAACACTCTGGTTCTTACTCTAACCTCAACCTCTCTGATCCTAAACATTCTAATTCTAACCCTCACCTCAACCTGTCTAATCCTAAACACTCTGGTTCTTACTCTAACCTCAACCTCTCTAATCCTAAACATTCTAATTCTAACTCTCACCTCAACCTCTCTAATCCTAAACATTTTAATTCTAACTCTAACTCGAACCCATCTAACTCTAAAATTAACCCTTCTAATCCTAACTTTAACCCCTCCAACCTAACCCTTCCCACCCAGGATCAACATCCAGTAGGGTTATGGACACACCTAAGAGGCACGGCAACACCAGTGGCCAAACTGGGCACTGGGGACCTGGGGGTTCCCTGGGGTTGACTGTGGGGATCCCGGACTGGATGAGGAAATGGACAGTGCACCGGCTAGCCCACTGCGTTTTTTAGCGGGGGGCTAGCCAAACCCCAACCCTAACCTACCCAGCCAGTGCCTTTCCTGTCCGGTCTGGGTCCTCCGCGGTCCTTTAGGGGGGCCCCCAACTGGTTCTCCAGCTCACACCACAACCCAAATAAGGGCGACACCTGAACCTAATCCCACCGTTCTGGGGGCCGTACCTCAATTGCTGTGATTTCCCACCCCTGAACACAACCTAGTGGGGGCTTTATTCTACATCCTATCTGATTCTATATACTCACCTTAACCATTAGAACACAATGTTAACACACAACCTACAAACACATATGTAAACCCGACTGCTGACACTCAATAAGTACTTACCTGTTCATTATGTGATGTATGTTCTGTCACCATTTCATTGTTAACCTGCATGTACAGTGTGATGATTCCCCACCCCTGAATATAACCCCAGGGGACTCTCTTCTATGTCCTAACATGTTTTTGTATACTCACCTTAATCACTGTGAATACAAACTGAACACACAACCTACTACTACACATGTAAACTTTCTTTTGGTTATTTAAAAAGCACTTACCTGCTCATTATGTCATGTATTTCCTGTTATCATTCCAGCACTTTGGATTTACCTGCATGTACAATGTTATGATGAAACTCCACCTTTCCTTTTTTTTCTCTCCCCCCCACCTCCAGGGAGAACTCCCTTCTAACTCTCAATGTGTTTTTATGTACTCACCTGAACCAAGGGAAACACAAACTGAACACAAAATCTGTAAATACACATGTAAACACAATCTTTGTTATCCTAAAGAAATACTTACCTGTTCATCATATCATATATGTTGTCACCATTTCATCACTTCAATACTCACCTGCATGTACAGTGTTCAACCTGGAAAAACAATTATTACGAATGTACAAGTAATATCAATGCAAATGTTGTTTTCTGTAGTTGCACAGAAGCTTTTATTGTAATTTACAGACAACCTGCTGTGATTATCTTGTGATACACAAGATTGTATATGTTTTTTGTTGCACTGTTACCAGAGGTGTGGACTCGAGTCATGTGACTTGGAATCGAGTCAGACTCGAGTCATGAATTTGATGACTTCAGACTCGACTCGACAAAATGTACAAAGACTTGCAACTCGACTTGGACTTTAACATCAATGACTCGTGACTTCACTTGGACTTGCGCCTTTTGACTCGAGAAGACTTGCTACTTCCCATGAAAACTGGGGAAGAAAATGTTCACACGGCCACGCCGCTCTCAGTTTATCTGCATCTGTGAAAAAAATGTGCACCACCTGTATGCATGCAGAGAGCACGCGCGCTGCCTGCACGACATCCAATCACTGTAGTCCCACGTTGTTTTGATTTGACAGTATCTAAGCAGGCACGTTGCAAGACAACCAATGAAGCACAAGCAACAACGCGCCAGTTGGCAAAATGATACCGAAGATAGTTTCGTTTGGCTATAAAAATTACGAGCTAATCGACAAAAAAAGAGTTGCAATTTGCAAAACATGCGGGTCGAAGATTACAGACGGAGCTGCCACAACGTCCAACTTTGTTCGACACCTGAAGTTGCACAAAGAAAGGTAAGTTTTGAACGAATGCTAAGCACCTTATCGGATGTACCGTAACTTACTAGCTAGCTGCTGCATATTTACTGTATCAACGAGAGAGTAAACGCACGTCTCCCTTGCTGGTTCATGCTTACAAAAATAGGGATTTTTTAACCCTGATTATATGAGGTACATGAGTGTAGCACACTCAGATGGAAAACCTCGCCAACATCATGTCAACGTCCGTTTTAAAGTACCATAACACAGTCACAGTAGATCCACCATTAGCCTTCCCTTTTCATATCAGGGGTTGTATTCGCTATAACTACCGCCTCGCTATACGGGCGCAGGGTCTGTTATCAAGAAATAACAGACCGCATTCTACATTGGAATTCAACCAAGCCATGTAATAAAATAAAATAATAACGATTATAGTAGTAATGTTCAGAGATGCAATAGATTATTATAGTGCAGTTCTTAACTAATGGGAATATTGTTTAGCTTGTTTTTGGTTTACTTTAGTTATTTAATTTATTCAATTATTTTGTTTTGCTATACTTTTCATGCCAACTTGCCATGGCCCCCCTAGCACCTCCTCGCGGCACCCAGGGGTCCCTGTCCCCACTTTGAAAACCACTGCTATAAAGCATATGACTTCAGTTGCTTGAGAGAAAGGGCTTTCTTATGACTTTTGAAGCAGTGAAAATGTTCTTAATATTGCATACACTGAAACTGAAATGTATTATCGTGTACAATAGACAATGAATATTAACACAACAACATTGATATGAGTAAAGAGTATTTTCTCTGTTACAGGTATGAAGAATCAGCCATGGTGGCATCATTCTGCGTCCCCATCGTGCACAAATGACTGACAGACTTTTGGCCAATTTGATCTTTTGCAAATGCAATGCAGTATAGGGGCCTCCCTCCACCTGTCCACAGCACGCATGCGCTCACACACTCACTCTCTGCTCATCACCTGTCCACACAGCTCACTCACTCTCTGCTCATCACCTGTCCACACAGCTCACTCACTCTCTGCTCATCACCTGTCCACACAGCTCACTCACTCTCTGCTCATCACCTGTCCACACAGCTCACTCACTCACTCTCTGCTCATCACCTGTCCACACAGCTCACTCACTCACTCTCTGCTCATCACCTGTCCACACAGCTCACTCACTCTCTGCTCATCACCTGTCCACACAGCTCACTCACTCTCTGCTCATCACCTGTCCACACAGCTCACTCACTCTCTGCTCATCACCTGTCCACACAGCTCACTCAAGTCTCTATGGAGTCATTCCAGTTATATTATCAGGTTGGTCCAGTTTTTCAGAAGTGATCATTTTGAGGAGTGAGGATTTTATTGATGACATGTTTAAAAAAAGTTCAGGCTAAAAGGACCCATGTCTATTTGAAAGTTAAACTGTTTTGCAATATGAGGTCAATACAATACAGGACTGAAGTTGCTGTGCATTGTTCTATTGCAATATGCTGTTGAAATACAAGCCTTTTTTGTGAAAATGTTTACTGTATTTGATTAATGTCATTGTATAAAAAGAGGTTTAAATAAATACAAATCTTACAGACATACATGATTTGTATACATTTTATTTCTGTGGTAAGAGGACTTGAAATGACTCGAAACTAAAATGGTAGGACTTTGGACTCGACTTGAGACTTGTTGGCTTTGACTTGTGACTCGACTCGGGACTTGCCTCATCTTTGACTCGACTTGACTTGGGACTCGAGGGCAAAGACTTGAGACTTACTTGTGACTTGCATAACAATGACTTTGTCCCACCTCTGACTGTTACTGCCAGACACATCTTGGAGCCGAACAGGAGGAGGCCTGGTGTCACAGCATCAAGGGGTCACCCACACACCCATTTCCGGTTGACATGTGACCTGTCGAGACGCCAGCCCCGCCTCTTCCTTTCGCCCTGCACGTGCTCCTGTACGGACGTACAGGTCACGGCCCAGTCAATTTATAATTAGCAATTGTCTTACAAAGTTTTTTTCCCAGCCTGATGAAGGTTAAATATTAACCGAAACGTTGCTGTATTAGTTTATTTGTTTATGTTTCTACAAAACCACCAAGAATAAAAGGTAAAAAGTTTAGCTTCTCACTTTTTTTCTTGGCCACGCTCATGCTCAAAACCACAATGGCCGAAAGAGGCAGATATGAACGTGAATGGAACGGGTACCGGACCAGATATGAGCACGGCGGAGACCGCAGAGCACGCCGCTGGGACCCCGAACCCCGCGACAGACCCGCCTCCCCCCATAGAGGTAGGACCCAGACGAACAACCGTTACTACAATTACGCCGATGGAAATAATACTGGCTACCAACGTAACGGCGACGGAACCCGGAGCGCAGCGCGGCGCGTTAACCCATGATACAGACGCCGCTCTCAATCACCACGGTACCGACGATCCTACGCCTCGGTCACCAGAGTCGGACTCAGATCCGACGGAGACGACTCTGACCGACGCCAACGGACCCCTCCACGGATACGGAGGAGCGCGTCCCGCGACAGGCACCTGTCACGCGATTGGCGTAACACGGATGCCAGAACCCAGCGCGCCACGGAGAGAAACTACGCACCTCCACGGCGCACTGAACCCTCTCGACACCGACACTATTCGGATCACCGCCGGACCAACCCGGTAAGAACAACGGAAAGACAGCCTAACAATCAGAGAGGCCATCTTCCCGACTCACACCGCGACCAACCTGAGCGAACACGCGAGGCGCGCGCCTCGGCCGCGAGCTTCGCTTACCAGCGCAACGGACGAACACTACGGTACTCTCCCCGCCGAGTCAGGGACGGAGACGAGGGACACAGACGAGCCCCACGTTCTCGGGATCGCAACCCAAGACCGACAGGGGGAGGACATCATAACAACAACAACAACACACACGGAGGAGGACAGTCACGTGACGGCGGGCGTAGAACGACGCGTCGCCACTCTGCCAGCCTAGAACCGCAAATCGACAGCAGACCGAGGTCGGACGACCCGGACTTCACACTGAAGTGCAGAATCCTGTTCAAGGTAATAAAAACATTACACCACTTCCTAAATGTGACAGACAAACAGCCCCCATTGACAATTAAAAAAATTACCCAAAATCTTGCCACAGTCATTAAACCGGCAGTCCCAAATTCGGCCACACAGAAAGAAATTGTCAACAATGCAAAGAATTGGGAGACCGCCACCCTGGCAACACTAAAAGAACATTATGAAAAGATGGCAAAGTTGGAAATTGAGTCACTCTCTGTACTCACTTCCAAAGAATGGGAGGCCCCTTTTGAAATAGCCTCTAAATGGGCGAAAAGGAGCTTCGGGAGGAGATTAGCCCAGAACACACTAAAAGAGGCGGAGCAGGTTATCAGAGACTCCATGAATATTCTGGTGTCAGAGGAGGATGAGGACGACGACGATGATGAAGACGACCCCTCCATCAGTGCCTCCTCACTTTCATCAAATTAGCCTCTAACACAGAGGGCCACAGCCCAACCGGAGCCACAGACCGGACCCACCGCGACCACTCACCGGAGCGCGACGACGACCACGGCCACTACTACGCAGAGACCAGCAGCGCCGGGCCAGGCCGACCCGAGTAGTCACAACAACCCCGTCGGATCCCAGCCCCAAAGTGAGTCCCCATCCCCGATAACAGGATGGTTTGATGCCACGCCCGACATTACGACAGACACGCCCATCTCCTCCCAGCTTCTCTCCCCGCGACCACAGAGGGTAAAAAACAGGTGGGCTAACTTCTACCCCTCAAAACTGACTCTTTCCCTCACCCCAAAAGCACGGACCCAGCCGGACCCCCTGACCACCACCCCCATGGCGACCCCGTCCGTTGCTCCTCAATCTGACAGCCAAAATGCGCTGTACTTGACCAGCTCCCCTGGGGAACTCTCCCAGACAGAGCTCACAGCATCCCGAGACAGAGAACCATCCAACACACTTCTTTCTCGCTTAAACAGGGGTCCGACAACTCTTACCCCCCGCAGGATTGGCCAACTCCAGACTGCAGTCCAGACCCGATTGGACCAGACACCAGAGGACTCCAGCACGCCGCAGGGACCCAGGCTCCGTGGTCCTAACAGACATCTCACCTCTTCCAAAAAGGCCCAGGACTGGAGGCTGAGAATCACAGAAAGATTCATCATCATCGGTGACTCAAATATCAACAGGTTCCCCCCATATGACATTAAGGACCTGCAGGTCGACGCATTTCCGGGGGCCAACTTCAGGCACGCCGAGGACATCCTGGCAACCGCCAAGACCGCAGGGCAGGGGGTGGACAAAATAATCCTGGCCTTTGGACTCAATAACAGGGTCCAGAAGGTTAAAGAGACTGCAGTGAAACAAATGCAAAGAACATTAAAAATGTGCAAAGTAAAGTTTCCCCTGTCCCAAGTGTTGGTCCCCCAGGTGAACTTCTCCTCCAGCCTCCCGGTCAGAGAGAAACAGCGGCTGACTCACCTGAACAACTGCATAGCGGCCCTGGAGAACCACATCCCGATGCTGCCGGAGACGGACTTCGGGACGTGCCACGACCACGTCCACTGGACAGCGGAAACTGCACAGGTGATGTTTGACCACTGGTGTTGCCACCTCAATTTAAACTAACAGTCCCCATTAACCTGCCTAAACAGGAAGGGGACAAGACTGTTATCAATCTGACTACAAATTTTAAATGCACCAGTGCACAATTCGCTCTCCTTAATAAAGGACTAAATTTTATTCCCACAAAGGGAACAAATGAGAATATCAGACTACAGGGCCAGTTTGACCTCCAACAGTACCATAGACGACTTAAATTGACGGCCTATTATGAAGATGCACCTGAAACGGTCAAATTACCATTTACTTCTAAATCAAATTGGTCTCCCCCTCAATCAGTAATCCCTCAAGAGATAGTGAATATTATTAAAAAGGACACAAATTATTTTCACAATCATTTTGATACTCACCGTGCAGCTCCAAATCTGACTCCACAGGAGCAGCATGCCTTATCTGAATTAATGAAAAACAAAAGATTAGTCATAAAACCAGCAGACAAGGGCAGCTCAATTGTAATCATGGAGAAGGAACAATACTTATGGGAAGGATACAGACAATTACATGACCAAAAGTATTATGTTAAATTAGAGAAACCAATTTATTTAGAAACCCTTCCCATGGTTAACAAAATTTTAGATTCACTCTTTGATAAACGATTCATTAATCGTAAACAAAAACACTATCTCATGGGAGACCCAAAACCAAGGGCAAGAATATTTTACATGCTGCCCAAAATCCACAAGGATCCGACAAAGTGGAGCGTTCCACACAAAATTCCCCCGGGGAGACCGATAGTCTCTGACTGTAACAGTGAGACGTATCACACAGCGGAGTATATTGACCATTTCCTCAATCCCCTGTCGGTGTCACATCCCAGCTATATTAAGGACACGTACCATTTCGTAGACATTGTCAAAGGGTTAATTATCCCCACAAATTCAATTCTATTCACTATTGACATCGACAGCCTTTACACCAATATTGACATCAGAGAGGGCATGCAAGCCATTAAAAACGTCTTCCAAAACAATCCTAATAAACATAGACCGGATAAAGAGCTCCTTCAACTCCTAGAGATTAATCTGATGAGGAATGATTTTGAATTCAATAATGAATTCTTCCTACAAATAAAGGGAACGGCCATGGGGAAGAAGTTTGCTCCGGCCTACGCTAATATATTTATGGCAGAGTGGGAAATGTCAGCCCTTAAGGCATGCACACTTAAACCATTACATTATTACAGATTTTTAGATGACATCTGGGGAATATGGCCACATTCCAGAGAAGAATTTGACACATTTATAAGCACCCTACACAATCATAGAGAATCAATAAAAATTAAATCCACACAGTCACACAACAGTTGACTTTTTAGACACAACCACATTTAAAGGGGACACATTTAAAGACAGTAACATCCTTGATATTAAGGTATTCTTTAAGGAAACAGATACACACGCTTTACTTTTTAAGAACAGTTTCCACCCCAAACATACATTTGCAGGACTCATAAAGTCACAGTTACTTGGATTCCATAGAATCAGTACCAGGCCGGAGCACTTCCATGAAGCGGTCAAAATCCTATTCCAGGCTTTGTCCACCAGGGGTTACTCCAGGACCTTCTGCAAGAAATGTCTTAAAACTTTCCTGCAAACCAAAGCCAAAACAGTCTCCGGTCACATCCCTCTGATCACCACATTCTCGCCCTCCACTGTGCAACTAGCATATGAGTGCAGAAAGAATTTCAATAAAATCACTGCAGGCACCAGTGTATTGAAGGGACACAGTGTTCTACCTGCTTACAGGAGAAACAAAAACCTTAAGGATCTCCTTGTTAAGGCTAAATTAAGACCGGATTCGGCACCTAAATTACAAAAAAATAATTTATACTTTAAACATAAACGATGGATTAGAAATCAAAATACAGGGGAGGTTTTTCAATCACAAATTAGAGGGAATATTGGCATAACTAATTGTGTTTATTTAATTTATTGCACACAATGCAAGTTGCAATATGTGGGGGAAACGGGCAATTCCCTCTCCACCAGATTCTCACAGCATAAATATAACATAATCAGAAAAAAGAATACGTCCACACAATTAGTTAAACATTTTATTTTACATAGCTGGGAGGCACTCAGAGCCACAATCATCGAGTGCAATCCACTGTGGTCCACAACGCAGAGGAGGACCTGTGAGAGATGTTGGATGGTCAAATTAGGCACCAGACAGCCTGGTGGACTCAACGAGACCTGAGTGGTCCCTGATCCTAACCCACTGACCTAGCTCTAACCTCAACCTCTCTAATTCTAACCACTTTAATTCTAACTCTAACCTCAACCTCTCTAATCCTAAACACTCTGGTTCTTACTCTAACCTCAACCTCTCTGATCCTAAACATTCTAATTCTAACCCTCACCTCAACCTCTCTAATCCTAAACACTCTGGTTCTTACTCTAACCTCAACCTCTCTGATCCTAAACATTCTAATTCTAACCCTCACCTCAACCTCTCTAATCCTAAACACTCTGGTTCTTACTCTAACCTCAACCTCTCTGATCCTAAACATTCTAATTCTAACCCTCACCTCAACCTCTCTAATCCTAAACACTCTGGTTCTTACTCTAACCTCAACCTCTCTGATCCTAAACATTCTAATTCTAACCCTCACCTCAACCTCTCTAATCCTAAACACTCTGGTTCTTACTCTAACCTCAACCTCTCTGATCCTAAACATTCTAATTCTAACCCTCACCTCAACCTCTCTAATCCTAAACACTCTGGTTCTTACTCTAACCTCAACCTCTCTGATCCTAAACATTCTAATTCTAACCCTCACCTCAACCTCTCTAATCCTAAACACTCTGGTTCTTACTCTAACCTCAACCTCTCTGATCCTAAACATTCTAATTCTAACCCTCACCTCAACCTCTCTAATCCTAAACACTCTGGTTCTTACTCTAACCTCAACCTCTCTGATCCTAAACATTCTAATTCTAACCCTCTTACTCTAACTCTAACTCGAACCCATCTAACTCTAAAATTAACCCTTCTAATCCTAACTTTAACCCCTCCAACCTTAACCCTTCCCACCCAGGATCAACATCCAGTAGGGTTATGGACACGCCTAAGAGGCACGGCAACACCAGTGGCCAAACTGGGCACTGGGGAGCCTGGGGGTTCCCTGGGGTTGACTGTGGGGATCCCGGACTGGATGAGGAAATGGACAGTGCACCGGCTAGCCCACTGTGTTTTTTAGCGGGGGGCTAGCCAAACCCCAACCCTAACCTAACCCATTCCCTAACCAGCCAGTGCCACAAGCCGTACCTACTCTCTCCTCTTTTTACACATAAACTCCATTTTAGAACAAAGCTAAAGAGCCTAAATCCACCCAGATCTAGATAATCCTTTCGGGGCAACAAACACGGGACAGACATCTTATAAAAAGAAATTAACCCACTATTCTATACCCATATTGGGAAAGAATAGGTATAGAAATTGTGTTTTGAGAGGATCTATTGGGTGCATTACATTTCCTATTTTTTATTCCCCTCCTTTCCTGAAAAAATGAGGTGGCATAAACAAAATGGATTCTCTTGGGAGAAAGGAGAAATTGATAAAGGGGCTTGTGTGCCCGTGCACTCCACTCACCCCTTGGGGGAGTGGAAACTAGACTTTCCCATTCCCTAACCAGCCAGTGCCACAAGCCGTACCTACTCTCTCCTCTTTTTACATATAAACTCCATTTTAGAACAAAGCTAAAGAGCCTAAATCCACCCAGATCTAGATAATCCTTTCGGGGCAACAAACACGGGACAGACATCTTATAAAAAGAAATTAACCCACTATTCTATACCCGTATTGGGAAAGAATAGGTATAGAAATTGTGTTTTGAGAGGATCTATTGGGTGCATTACATTTCCTATTTTTTATTCCCCTCCTTTCCTGAAAAAATGAGGTGGCATAAACAGAATGGATTCTCTTGGGAGAAAGGAGAAATTGATAAAGGGGCTTGTGTGCCCGTGCACTCCACTCACCCCTTGGGGGAGTGGAAACTAGACTTTCCCATTCCCTAACCAGCCAGTGCCACAAGCCGTACCTACTCTCTCCTCTTTTTACATATAAACTCCATTTTAGAACAAAGCTAAAGAGCCTAAATCCACCCAGATCTAGATAATCCTTTCGGGGCAACAAACACGGGACAGACATCTTATAAAAAGAAATTAACCCACTATTCTATACCCGTATTGGGAAAGAATAGGTATAGAAATTGTGTTTTGAGAGGATCTATTGGGTGCATTACATTTCCTATTTTTTATTCCCCTCCTTTCCTGAAAAAATGAGGTGGCATAAACAAAATGGATTCTCTTGGGAGAAAGGAGAAATTGATAAAGGGGCTTGTGTGCCCGTGCACTCCACTCACCCCTTGGGGGAGTGGAAACTAGACTTTCCCATTCCCTAACCAGCCAGTGCCACAAGCCGTACCTACTCTCTCCTCTTTTTACATATAAACTCCATTTTAGAACAAAGCTAAAGAGCCTAAATCCACCCAGATCTAGATAATCCTTTCGGGGCAACAAACACGGGACAGACATCTTATAAAAAGAAATTAACCCACTATTCTATACCCGTATTGGGAAAGAATAGGTATAGAAATTGTGTTTTGAGAGGATCTATTGGGTGCATTACATTTCCTATTTTTTATTCCCCTCCTTTCCTGAAAAAATGAGGTGGCATAAACAAAATGGATTCTCTTGGGAGAAAGGAGAAATTGATAAAGGGGGTTGTGTGCCCGTGCACTCCACTCACCCCTTGGGGGAGTGGAAACTAGACTTTCCCATTCCCTAACCAGCCAGTGCCACAAGCCGTACCTACTCTCTCCTGTTTTTACACATAAACTCCATTTTAGAACAAAGCTAAAGAGCCTAAATCCACCCAGATCTAGATAATCCTTTCGGGGCAACAAACACGGGACAGACATCTTATAAAAAGAAATTAACCCACTATTCTATACCCATATTGGGAAAGAATAGGTATAGAAATTGTGTTTTGAGAGGATCTATTGGGTGCATTACATTTCCTATTTTTTATTCCCCTCCTTTCCTGAAAAAATGAGGTGGCATAAACAGAATGGATTCTCTTGGGAGAAAGGAGAAATTGATAAAGGGGCTTGTGTGCCCGTGCACTCCACTCACCCCTTGGGGGAGTGGAAACTAGACTTTCCCATTCCCTAACCAGCCAGTGCCACAAGCCGTACCTACTCTCTCCTCTTTTTACATATAAACTCCATTTTAGAACAAAGCTAAAGAGCCTAAATCCACCCAGATCTAGATAATCCTTTCGGGGCAACAAACACGGGACAGACATCTTATAAAAAGAAATTAACCCACTATTCTATACCCGTATTGGGAAAGAATAGGTATAGAAATTGTGTTTTGAGAGGATCTATTGGGTGCATTACATTTCCTATTTTTTATTCCCCTCCTTTCCTGAAAAAATGAGGTGGCATAAACAAAATGGATTCTCTTGGGAGAAAGGAGAAATTGATAAAGGGGCTTGTGTGCCCGTGCACTCCACTCACCCCTTGGGGGAGTGGAAACTAGACTTTCCCATTCCCTAACCAGCCAGTGCCACAAGCCGTACCTACTCTCTCCTCTTTTTACATATAAACTCCATTTTAGAACAAAGCTAAAGAGCCTAAATCCACCCAGATCTAGATAATCCTTTCGGGGCAACAAACACGGGACAGACATCTTATAAAAAGAAATTAACCCACTATTCTATACCCGTATTGGGAAAGAATAGGTATAGAAATTGTGTTTTGAGAGGATCTATTGGGTGCATTACATTTCCTATTTTTTATTCCCCTCCTTTCCTGAAAAAATGAGGTGGCATAAACAAAATGGATTCTCTTGGGAGAAAGGAGAAATTGATAAAGGGGGTTGTGTGCCCGTGCACTCCACTCACCCCTTGGGGGAGTGGAAACTAGACTTTCCCATTCCCTAACCAGCCAGTGCCACAAGCCGTACCTACTCTCTCCTGTTTTTACACATAAACTCCATTTTAGAACAAAGCTAAAGAGCCTAAATCCACCCAGATCTAGATAATCCTTTCGGGGCAACAAACACGGGACAGACATCTTATAAAAAGAAATTAACCCACTATTCTATACCCATATTGGGAAAGAATAGGTATAGAAATTGTGTTTTGAGAGGATCTATTGGGTGCATTACATTTCCTATTTTTTATTCCCCTCCTTTCCTGAAAAAATGAGGTGGCATAAACAAAATGGATTCTCTTGGGAGAAAGGAGAAATTGATAAAGGGGCTTGTGTGCCCGTGCACTCCACTCACCCCTTGGGGGAGTGGAAACTAGACTTTCCCATTCCCTAACCAGCCAGTGCCACAAGCCGTACCTACTCTCTCCTCTTTTTACATATAAACTCCATTTTAGAACAAAGCTAAAGAGCCTAAATCCACCCAGATCTAGATAATCCTTTCGGGGCAACAAACACGGGACAGACATCTTATAAAAAGAAATTAACCCACTATTCTATACCCGTATTGGGAAAGAATAGGTATAGAAATTGTGTTTTGAGAGGATCTATTGGGTGCATTACATTTCCTATTTTTTATTCCCCTCCTTTCCTGAAAAAATGAGGTGGCATAAACAGAATGGATTCTCTTGGGAGAAAGGAGAAATTGATAAAGGGGCTTGTGTGCCCGTGCACTCCACTCACCCCTTGGGGGAGTGGAAACTAGACTTTCCCATTCCCTAACCAGCCAGTGCCACAAGCCGTACCTACTCTCTCCTCTTTTTACATATAAACTCCATTTTAGAACAAAGCTAAAGAGCCTAAATCCACCCAGATCTAGATAATCCTTTCGGGGCAACAAACACGGGACAGACATCTTATAAAAAGAAATTAACCCACTATTCTATACCCGTATTGGGAAAGAATAGGTATAGAAATTGTGTTTTGAGAGGATCTATTGGGTGCATTACATTTCCTATTTTTTATTCCCCTCCTTTCCTGAAAAAATGAGGTGGCATAAACAAAATGGATTCTCTTGGGAGAAAGGAGAAATTGATAAAGGGGCTTGTGTGCCCGTGCACTCCACTCACCCCTTGGGGGAGTGGAAACTAGACTTTCCCATTCCCTAACCCTAACCCTAACCCTTTTATGATCCAAAAGGGATTGTTTTAATGTTTTAGCAGCATTTTATTTATTTTTATCTCATTTAATACAGCCAGGTGGGAACAACAGGTGAGGACAATCAGCAACTCTAATCAGAGCAGATCACCAACAGGTGTCCACCTCAGGCAGCCAACCAAAAGGCTCCTCCTGTTGTCCTCTTTACTATATGTTGTCTGTCAGTCAGTCTTCCCCTCCATTCCTCTGATGAAGGCACAACGTGCCGAAACCAACCTGATCTCACAGAAATACGTGAAATGAACACGTTCCCTTAACCCCAATATGCGTGGTGTCGGCACGTAATGTGTTGAAATTACGTGTGGGTACCACGTAAACGACACCCATACAAAGTCAATGAGGCTCATTTACGTGGTGGACACACGTATTCCCTGATTCAAATAAACGTCCTCCTTTTATAATGTATTAGGTTCAACAACGTCACGCAGTGGGCGGTGGTAAATGTTGTTTTGTAGTTTACGAAACGTCCTCCTTTTATAATTTATTATAGTGAGTTAGTTGCGATTTTTCAAAGCAGGTATCCCATATCCCACAATGCAACGCGGTCATTCATTCAGAGACTCTGACAGCGATCAGCGGGTCTTTAACGCCATTATCGCTTCAATGTTCATATATATATATAATCTGTGGTTTTATCACCAGCAACAACACGTTGCTCAGTTTTCTTCAGTAAGTTATGCACCGTAATAACATTTTAAAAAAACAGCTGAAGACTCAGGAAGTGACGTAATAATTACTGCTCCGAGTCTGTGAAAGATTGCTGCACGTTGTACGTGAGAATTTATACAATAAAAATAGAAATACTGCCTGATGGCCTGTTTGACTACTTAACATTTGTTTTGACTTGTTGATAAACTAGTTAGGCCTACAAAGAGAAGCTTTTTTATTTCATTTTCCATGCATCATTATTTAAAAATGCAATTTTCTAATTTTGTAGTTGATGAATGTTAATAGCAAAGACTGAAGGGGGAAAAAGCATGAGCATATTTATGTGTGGGACTTTGTAAGCATTGCACTGCATTAGTTTTAAACAAATTACTTTTTAGAATTTTTTTTTTAATTTAAATTGATGGCAGGCCTAACATATTAATTATTATATTCATAAGATTATCCTCATATCAATCACCATGGCTACAGCTTATAACCATAACCTTTGCCTTTACTGAGAGATGTTTTCAAAATGAAGAAGGGACTAGTTTTAGGAAGCATTTTCAGGAAATTAAAAGGATAAGCAGATTGTTGCCGAGGTTTTTGCTCACAAAGTAAGATGTATATATCTTTGTTTGGGTATCTCTGCATATACAACATGTGTTTTGGCATTTTTGGCACACTTCTACCTCAGCCTACTGCACACAGACAAACGTACGTTTTGCATATTCTGCTGAAATAGAGACCTGTCAGTTTTCTTTCAGTTTTTAGTTTTTTTTTTTTTCAGTTTTCAGTTTTTCAGTTTGTTTTCACCTGTGAATCAGAGGGTTTATGTTATATATGACTGTCATGAAGGTTGTGGAGAGGAATAGAAACCAGTCTCTCCAGGCAAGCACAGAGAATATGACCTGATCTATCTTTATTCTCCATGCAAAGTATGAGTTCTTATACTCTAGCAGAAGATATAGGTTACTCCAATGTAAACTTAACATTTCTAAACTATAGGCCTAGTCGGACCTCAATTACAACTTTAAATAATATTGCTTGAGGCTGCAGGAGGTTTGCAATACCTTCATGATATAATGCATAGGGTTGTGTGTAGGTTGCTCTTGTCACTGTGTGTGAAAGATGAGCAATAGATTGTGGCTGTGTGATGTGCTTCAGTCTGGCTACATATCACTTTGTTTATTGTAAGTATATGTCAGCTGTATGATAAAACAATATGTCAAGTGTTATGTGTGAAGAATTTGAACTCAAGGCAGATATCACTCCGGGGATAATAAAGTATCGCCTGCAAATTGGTCTCTCCATGATATGTGAAAATTAAAACATTGTCGTAGGACTATATCAAACATATTGTTGGAAAGGTCTCAACCTCCACAGTAACATATGTCAGTCTGAAGAGGATCCATTACTCCTACTCTGAGATATTGACCTCTGAACCTTGAACCTAGTCCATGTTTGAAGGCTTGTCATTTATCAACAGAAGGTGCTACAGACATAGGATCAGCTGTTATAGAAAGCTCTGGACCTCAGCTGTCATGTAGATATGGTCACCAATGTTTAACCACTGTAAGCACTGTATAATATGGTAATAAGCTATTTTCACCTATTTAACGATTCCATTTTTAAAATCTGATGACACCAGTGTGTTCCCCATCCCAAAAAAAGCCCAGGGGGCATCCACAATGATACACTTTTAACTTCTAATTATGAGAAATATACCAATATATTTAGAAACTACAACTCCCATTATATATGCGGCCCAGAACCTGTTACAAGCGTGCGTATCTGTAGTTCTTCCGGGGTGGGCAGCTGCCGTGTTCGATTCCTGTGTTTCTGCCGTCTGCCGTGAATGGGCTTCATTCCATTTCAGATTGCCGCCGCCCGCCGGCCGACCGAGCAGACAGTACATGAGACAAATACATGAAACTGTTTTTTATTACTATTATTATCTTCATTGTTTAAATCCTCAAATACAATGTTAGACAAAAACATCAATATTACGAATATTATGTATTTTTGTATCTTCTTATCTGCCGAGCGGCACGTACTACGTCACTTCCTGAGTCTTCAGCTGTTTTTTTAAAATGTTATTACGGTGCATAACTTACTGAAGAAAACTGAGCAACGTGTTGTTGCTGGTGATAAAACCACAGATTATATATATATATGAACATTGAAGCGATAATGGCGTTAAAGACCCGCTGATCGCTGTCAGAGTCTCTGAATGAATGACCGCGTTGCATTGTGGGATATGGGATACCTGCTTTGAAAAATCGCAACTAACTCACTATAATAAATTATAAAAGGAGGACGTTTCGTAAACTACAAAACAACATTTACCACCGCCCACTGCGTGACGTTGTTGAACCTAATACATTATAAAAGGAGGACGTTTATTTGAATCAGGGAATACGTGTGTCCACCACGTAAATGAGCCTCATTGACTTTGTATGGGTGTCATTTACGTGGTACCCACACGTAATTTCAACACATTACGTGCCGACACCACGCATATTGGGGTTAAGGGAACGTGTTCATTTCACGTATTTCTGTGAGATCAGGTTGGCCGAAACGTTAGGAGCTCAAACCTTCTTTTAAGACCTTCCATTTGGAAGGCAACCATAGCACTTATTTCTTCGGGGTTACTTATTTTTAAATACTTGGATCTTTTAAAATCCAAATA
>CM042215.1:22941793-23066261 GCA_023566465.1 Cottus gobio
CACACCTTCACCCGGACTGGGTCCCTCATCACTGGGGGCTTATAAAATCTTCCCTGGGGGGTCAGACTTCACACCTTCACCCGGGCTGGGTCCCTCATCACTGGGGGCTTATGAAATCTTCCCTGGGGGGTCAGACTTCACACCTTCACCCGGGCTGGGTCCCTCATCACTGGGGGCTTATAAAATCTTCCCTGGGGGGTCAGATCACACACCTTCACCCGGGCTGGGTCCCTCATCACTGGGGGCTTATAAAATCTTACCTGGGGGGTCAGATCACACACCTTCACCCGGGCTGGGTCCCTCATCACTGGGCGCTATAAAATCTTCCCTGGGGGGTCAGATCACACACCTTCACCCGGGCTGGGTCCCTCATCACTGGGGGCTTATAAAATCTTACCTGGGGGGTCAGATCACACACCTTCACCCGGGCTGGGTCCCTCATCACTGGGGGCTTATAAAATCTTCCCTGGGGGGTCAGATCACACACCTTCACCCGGGCTGGGTCCCTCATCACTGGGGGCTTATAAAATCTTACCTGGGGGGTCAGATCACACACCTTCACCCGGGCTGGGTCCCTCATCACTGGGGGCTTATAAAATCTTCCCTGGGGGGTCAGATCACACACCTTCACCCGGGCTGGGTCCCTCATCACTGGGGGCTTATAAAATCTTACCTGGGGGGTCAGATCACACACCTTCACCCGGGCTGGGTCCCTCATCACTGGGGGCTTATAAAATCTTCCCTGGGGGGTCAGACTTCACACCTTCGCCCGGGCAGGGTCCCTCATCACTGGGGGGCTATAAAATCCTCCAGGGGGGGTCTGATCACATGGCTTCGCCCGGGCTGGGTCCCTGACTCCTGGGGGGGCTGTACAGTCCTCCCCTCTCATCTCATCCTTCTGCGTCACTCTCTCCCCCGGGGCGGGGGCTTAACTTGCTCCGATCTTCTCCCGGACACCACCGTCGCGTAGAGGAGGGCCGCCCGAGTGCACCAGTCCAAACCGCGTCCTTCTAGCTGGTCCAGAGCCCGTGCTATGCCGTTTGGAGTGTTTCCCAAAGGTGGGGGCTGACACAGACTGCAGGGACTGCGGTGCGCAAAGGTGGGGGCTATTTTGCTCATTCCTCAATAACTCCACGTGGGAAGGTGCTGCGGAGCCCAAATTCGGGTTGTGGTCTCCCCTGGGGGGTCCGGACAGACCCATGGAGCCAGATCCCGGCCAAGGTCTTCCCTGGGGGGTCAGATCGAACCGCTTCGCCCAGGCATGGTGTGTGAAGGCTGGCTGTGTTATTCATCTTCCCTGGGGGGTCAGACATCAAACCTTAGCCCGGGCAGGGTCTCTCATCACTGGGGGGCTATAAAATCTTCCAGGGGGGGTCACATCACACACCTCACCCCGGACAGAGTCCCTCATCACTACGGGTCTCATGAAATCTTCCAGGGGGGGTCTCATCACACACCTCACCCCGGACAGAGTCCCTCATCACTACGGGTCTCATGAAATCCTCCAGGGGGGGTCTCATCACACACCTCACCCCGGACAGAGTCCCTCATCACTACGGGTCTCATGAAATCCTCCAGGGGGGGTCTCATCACACACCTCACCCCGGACAGAGTCCCTCATCACTACGGGTCTCATGAAATCCTCCAGGGGGGGTCTCATCACACACCTCACCCCGGACAGAGTCCCTCATCACTACGGGTCTCATGAAATCCTCCAGGGGGGGTCAGACCTCAGGGTTATGCCCAGACATGTCCCCTCATCACTGGGGGGCTATAAAATCTTCCAGGGGGGGTCTCATCACACACCTCACCCCGGACAGAGTCCCTCATCACTACGGGTCTCATGAAATCCTCCAGGGGGGGTCAGACCTCAGGGTTATGCCCAGACATGTCCCCTCATCACTGGGGGGCTATAAAATCCTCCAGGGGGGGTCTCATCACACACCTCACCCCGGACAGAGTCCCTCATCACTACGGGTCTCATGAAATCCTCCAGGGGGGGTCTCATCACACACCTCACCCCGGACAGAGTCCCTCATCACTACGGGTCTCATGAAATCCTCCAGGGGGGGTCTCATCACACACCTCACCCCGGACAGAGTCCCTCATCACTACGGGTCTCATGAAATCCTCCAGGGGGGGTCTCATCACACACCTCACCCCTGACAGAGTCCCTCATCACTACGGGTCTCATGAAATCCTCCAGGGGCGGTCAGACCTCAGGGTTATGCCCAGACATGTCCCCTCATCACTGGGGGGCTATAAAATCTTCCAGGGGGGGTCTCATCACACACCTCACCCCGGACAGAGTCCCTCATCACTACGGGTCTCATGAAATCCTCCAGGGGGGGTCAGACCTCAGGGTTACGCCCAGACATGTCCCCTCATCACTGGGGGGCTATAAAATCCTCCAGAGAGCCACAATGCATTTAATATTATCACAGGGACAACACACTGTGTTTGATCCGAATAAATAGCACTTTTTCGGGTATGCGGGTGACTTAACCCGCTCTGGTTCGCTCCTGGAGGACTCTGGGGTGTAGGGCCGGGTCCCTGGAGTGCACCGGTCCAAACCGCATCATTCTAGGACCTCCACAGCCCAAACTAGACCCAATTTAGTGATCAAACTGGAGAGAATTGAATTAAAACCGCTCCGGTTGTAGTACATTTATTGCGCCAGCAGAGTGCAGCATCCCCCGGGTAAAACAAGTCATAAGTGCCGCCTGGAGCCATCTGACGGTCTTTTAATAATGTTACCCGAAGTAAGAGCACCAACAGCCCCTTCCATAATTTTTTCAGAGTCCCAGGACCCCCACAAAGCAGTTTAATCCGAAGAAAGAGTCAAAATCGGCATGTTATACCAGTTGATTCCACCGGTGGGCGGACATTGACACAAACCCAGCAGTCCAACAGCATTAACCCAGAGGAGAAGCACTTTGGCATGGATAAAATAAGTCACAAGTCCCCTCTGGAGCCCCATGACGGGCTATAATTAATTTTACCCGAAGTAAGAGACCATTCAATAATTATTTAAGAGTCCCAGGACCCACACAGACCAGTTCAATCCGACCTGAGAGGTGAAAATATAAATCATGATGTTTGTTATATTATTGTACATTCTTGTCTATGAAACAGTTCAGGGCGCTCAGGGCCAGAATAATAGTGTTATCATGGAGTCAGAGAGGTCCCTGAGGAACCGCTGACTGTTTAGACTAGATACACGCCGAGCACCGCCACAACACCCACATATGTTATTATTATTATGTTAGACCAGCTGCAGTAGGCTGGCCATGGACGTCCCAGCCTGGAGAGACAAGGAAAGGACATGTGTCTTCCCTCCTCCTTGAAAGGTTAGAGCCAATTAGATGTTAGGATGATGCGATGAAACCTGTGACGAGAATCTGTGTATAAAACCGCCGGACTTCCGGGTGGACGGGAGTTCAGTTCTGTTTTCTGTCAACCTGCGTGTTGATGAAGCGAATCCCTGCTCTTGCAATTGCAGCGCTAGTACTTTGATTGTGACCAGAGAAATAAACCTACCAAATGAGAGAAGCTGTTGGGCTGAATTCTTCCAGAGTTTCTACCAGGCATCCAATATAGAATATGCTAACAATTTGGTGACCCCGAACGTTGGTTGTTTGACCTGGGTAAAGAGAAAGAGCGGTGACGACGTCTGTTTCCCGGACCCCAGCCGAGGGCCAGCGGCTGTTTGGCGGTTGACAACGAGAGGCCTCAAAGGGAGGTGAGCAGACAACCTTTTGTTCGAATGAATAGAATGTCTGTGATTGGATAAACTAAATTTGTTGTCAACAGCACAATAAGCCCCTGTCCGTAGTTTAGAGATTGTTATAACATGGTACCTGGTCACAAGTAAAGTAAAAGCACATATTTCCACTGATGTTTATGATGTTATGTTGAGTAGGGAAAGAGAATAAGTGTCCACAGGGTTAGGGATTTAGTTAATACGAATAAAGAGTTTAAATAGGACAAAGGGATGCTCTTTGGAGCTACCGGAGGTCGACTCTTAGTCGGTAGAAATCCAAGTTGAAATCCTTGTGATACATTGATACCTCTGGTAACTGAAGTCACGGAGCGATATAGCGATGATGGTGACGGTCAGTTTAGGGTTTAGACAATGCCGCTGTGGTAGCGAGGCCGCAAGAGGCGAGGATAAGGACACAGGGAAAGATGTATTGTTTTTCATGGAATGTATGGGTTATATTTGTAAGTCTTGGTGAATTAACGAAACCTGAAAGCGTGGGTATCAGAACACGAAAGAGGACTGAGAATTCCTCGGGAGAAGGTGTTCGACTGCATATCTGTGGGGCATTGAAGGGGAATAAAAGGGAAAATTATAGTCTAGGGTACTACGGAGCCGGGAGAAATAAAACAATATTTGTGAGCTGGTGTTGGAAACCCCAGCGATCGAGCGCTGTATCCCTCTGATACAGTAGAAGGTTCTCGTTCGAGTTCACTGTATTGGGTATTGCAGCCTTTCTCCTGAGCTTCAAGGATACGTGTAAATAAATAGAATAAACTGTTGAACATGGGAAGAACGAAGAGAACAATTGAGGTATGGGAGGGGTGCCCGGAAGGTACACTGGGGCATGCCTTGGTGAGAACATATGAGAGGGTTATGAAGAAAACCCAATAATAATAAGATAAGGGGTGTGTAACAAAGAGATATGTGAAGTGGACAGAAAGCATGGGGGAGAGAGGCATGCTAGAAGGGGAGAAAACTCCCCAACCGACATGCAAAGGACTGGTAAGCCATCTGAGCATGGCTAGAAAGGGGAGAGAGCAATCACAGCTGGTACTAGCAGAAACAGGGAAATGTAGCGGAAAGGAGAAGAAGAGTTTGGAGCAAGCAGAAGAGTTTTTGACCGACTGTAATCATTTCCTGGGGGAAATGAATGCTGCGATAATGGGTAAGACGGCAGTGCAGATGCCGCAAACAGTGGAAACAATACTTAAAACATCTGTCGAGCCATCAGGAGGGCTCCGCGGGCGCCAGGCCTGAGCGGTGCAGCCTTTGCTCTCTCACAGACTGACCGATGTCCAAGACGCGTCTAAGGTTGGCAGAAAGCCTTTTCTAAAGTTTCTGCATTGGAGGTCTGTGAGGAGGAAGGGGGTAACGTGAAGGAGGGCCTCCCAAGGACGCCCTGAAAGACAGACACGACACCCAGTAACCATTTTATTGAACCCCAATAGTGTAAATTGTAATGTGCATTAACTATGATTGGACTGTGGCATAATTGTTGATAAAGGACATTATATTGTGTATCACATATAGATGAAGGTGGTAATACATCGAACTGAATGAGTGTTGGTTGGGATCACGAAGCGTAATCCCGGGGCACGTGCTGCATGTGTGAGGGAAATTCCTCCAAGAGAGGTGGTTTGAGAGAAAGTCCCCAGGTGTGAAATTCCTGAGGGTGGAAGTACTAAAATATTCCTGCAGATGAGAGTAACTTCTGCAGATGAGAGTGGTTGAGTTATCAGGGTGACGACTCTGGACTAAGAACAGAAGTGTGTTGTTTGCTTCAAAAGCGTTGGATATGTCTCAGCTGAGACAGGATTGTGTGCTTTGTTTAATGTACATGTATGTGTCATAGAAGAATCATAGATGAATGAAATAGTTTGAAAAGTGAAGGAATGCAACTGAACTAATAGTATTAACACAGTAGAAATATGAAGGAGAGATTCATAGATGATGAAGCAAGAGCCATAACTTCCTTACGAAAACCCTTTGTAAAGAATGATGAGCCTCTGTTGAGATAAAGAGGGCATTTGTAAATGTGCCACAAGCAGCCCAAACAATAAGAATCTCTCTTTGAACAAAGAGAGAAAAAGGCGGCCGTGCCTATTTCTGCTGTTGCTATTGATGAAGCCTAATTTGAAACTTGTGCTCTGCTTTAAGTCTACAGGTGCGTGATGAACTGCCTGCTTGTTGAATTGAGCATGTTGTGAGTTATAGCCTTTTAACATTGTGTAATGAACTTTAGGGAAAACTGTGTGTTAATAAGAAAAGGATAAAAATATGGCAGATCCTTGGAAATTGGGGACAAGACTTACGTTGATAATAAGATAGATAAGATATAATTCTGGAGCTGAAGAGGTAGAATACATGTTCTGCTGGGAACTGTTAAGTAGCAATGTTTATATATATATTGGAATAAATCAATGAGTATTTTGTGAACCATTCAATAATCAGTTGTAGGCGGATAACATATTAAGAATAATTGAATAAGAATAAAATTACTAAGGTAACGAAGTAGATTACAATAAATACTGAGCAAAATTGTTGACCCTGGTGACTGTGTGTGAGATCTGAGGGGGGTCAGGCAATGCTGGGGCGGAGCTGGAGAGAAGGAGCCTTCCTCTGATTTACGGTTAAAAGGATTTCCTATGAGGAGTTTCCTCATAGTCAGGGTGAATAAGCCATAAAATATATACTATAAGTAATGCAGAAATGATATTTGGAAAAGGAGATAGAGGGAAAATGATTAATCATATACGGGGAATTTAATGGGAGTTGGCCCTCCACTGATAAATGGTAATACTAAAATAAGAGTGGTGTGGGTCCGGGGTTTTTTGTTTTTGTTTTGAGGTGTGGCAGGTTGGTGTGCTGCAAAGAATAGAGAAGTCAGTGGACTGACGTTGCTCTCACATAGTTATGATTGACATATAATTTTTTATTTTAAGACTCCAAATATTGAGCCGAATAAAGTGAGCTTTTAAAAAGTTAGAGGAAAATAAAATAGGACTACGCTGGTAGTGTTGTGCTAAATAAACTTTGGATTGGAATAGAAGTATGGGTAAAAGTTGGAGCAGAGTGCAGCCTGTGCAGCCTGTTTACAGAGTCTTATCGTAGTGATAAGAGGTATTTGGGGAGAAGGACAGACAAACTGTCCAACAATGGGAAGAATGGATTCCCGAGAAAGGCAGTTTCAGCTGCAACAACTGAAGCAGCTCAGAGCGTGTGTGGAACGGAGAGAAGAGAGGAAACAGAAAGAAGGGAAAAGAGAAGATGAAAGGATGAGTATAATAATAAATAACATTAATGTGAATGGATGGAAAAAGAATGCACTGCTAAACCGTGTCCTTCTTTGTCCGAGGTACATGGTCACGAGGATCCTGATCTGGACTCCGTGCCGCCGCCATATGCTCTAAAGGGGGAAAGCCGTCCAACCACCAGTCCAGAGAGGAAAAGAACCGACCCTTCTCCCGGAAAGCTGAGCTGGAACCATGCCAGGACATACCCAGAGCCTGCTTGCCCCTATCCGAACCCCAGGTTGAGATAATGCCCATGGGGAGGAAAAGACATTGAAGACGCAATGAATCATGTGACAAGCCCAAAGAAGAACGGACTGAGGTTGAAAGAACTCTTTTCTATTCTGTTGGACAATACAGGCCAACCAGGCCACCTGATGAGCAGAAGGCTCAAACTGGACAATGACAAAATTGCAGTTGTGTTTTTGAACAAGATTTGCACCCAAAAGAGAAGAAGGGGGCAGGCAGAGAAAAACTGAGGGCCAGAGACTTTGACCCACATGAACCAGAGACTTTGTGTGCCACTTGTGGCTAAGATGGACATTGGCGAAGGGACTGCCCACAAGCTCCGTGGGATAAAGACAGGACTGGTGGGAGGACCCGGCAAAAATCCAACTGAGGGGAGCAGAAGGTGGCGGGACGGACCCCAGGGAGGGACCACGGGACGCACACACATCTCAACACACAGGGTGAGCAAGTTCTGATGGGGATTATGACAAGCTTGTTTATGCAATACACACACACACACACACACACACACACACACACACACACACACACACACACACACATATGTTTGAATGAAAATTAAGGTTTTAGAAAATGACCATAAGTCATATTAATTAACTACTAAAGGTAAAGCTGTTCCATTTTTGGTTGACTCCAGAGTCACTCAGGTTAGTTTCAATTAGTGCTGCACTATATGGATTTATCAGGCCAAGCATACTGCTGCTGTCTCTGTTTCTGTCTTCCACACAATCTGAGTTGTTCAAGGGGGAGTTTCAACATGTTGGAATGGAGTGAAGGACGTGGCTGGTTGGCTGAGCATGCAGACTCTACTTTCTGACTTGAGGCCTACAGAGGATCCTGTGAACCGGTACAGTGTAAAAGGCAATGTATATAAAACAGAATGTACATTACTAATAGTAAAAAGATAGTTATTCTACTTATGTTTAATCGAAACATAGACACCATGGGGTCTAATGTTCCATCTGTCGTCATGGCTGAGCTGTCTGAGGTGCCCGCCTCTCTGTGGTCTGCGCATGAATAAGACGTAGGACCGATGAGGAGTGCGACACCGGTGGTGGTTCACCCAAAATCTGATTTCAGGTCAGGCATGAGGTACTATCCACTTAAGCAGGAGGCCATTATTTTTGAGCCATTATTGATGGCTGGGGTAATAGTCAAGAGTGATAATTATCTGGAATGCACCTTAATATATCTGGTAGAGACAATTTGGGAATAGGGGGAGGTGATGAAGGCTTTACGGACTCCCTGATGGTCTCCATACATGTTGACCACAGTCACCAATCGTTTCGAATGTACAATTTAATGTATGAATATATATTCTGATGAATACAGGCAAACTAGGAAGAAGGCAGAGTAGATGAGGGTAGGTATGAAAGTGAAGATGAAGATTAAATCATTTAAAAATGGCTGGAGGAGAGAGGAGTGACGAGATCCAATTTTTACCGAACCGGTGAGGAAGAGTCATTGCAGGTGAGATCTCTTGCTGTCTGTCGGGGGTTGCAGGACTTTAAAGAGCTTCTTTCACAACCTAAGGAGTTGAGGGACTTTAAAAAGCTTGAGAGTTGGTAAATTGTAAGGAGTCCGGACCGGTAAGCGCTTCGTTTCGTGGGATATAGAGACTGGGGGAAGGGCCCAGTTCGAGGGAACAGGGGGACCCGTTCGCTTTTAAGCAGGCTGATAGGAGGAGGTCTAGATCCTCCTGGTCTCCCACGGGAGGACTGGGGAGGAAGTCTGGACTCTTCTGTCTACTTTGGGTAAAAGGAACTGGAAGGGCAACCCGCCTGTAGTTAAACTCCTCTATCAGCGGATGTAAGAGAGACACAGGGCAGAATCATTTAAAATTAAAATAGAAAGATAAAATAGATTAAAAAAATAAATAAATAAATAAGGAACGGGGGAAGATGGGAGCCAACCTCAGCAGAGAAGCGACTCTGGGAGGTGATGTAAAATATAGGGAAAACAAAAATGAGAGAGAAATATTAGTTAGAGGGAATATGGAGTTAGAACAAATAGAGATGTGTTTGTTACAAGAGGAGAAACCGTTTGTGACTTTAATGGTAGAGGGATGAGAGATAATATTTCTGTGTGATTCCGGAGCACGCAGGTCTGTTATTTTAACCTCAGAAGGAAAAATTAATGAAATGATCATCAAACACCATTGGGGTGAAAACAGCAAATGGGGAAAAACCTATCGGTAGCATCAAGGATCATGGATCCAAAAACAGGCGTGCAGAGAGGACAACAATTTGTGTTGCCTAATAAAATAAATAATAAAAAATAAATGAATTGTCTAGTTAACCTGTTAAAGAGGGATTGTATGTCTGTGGTGGGGCTAGGGGTGTAACCAACGCCGAAGAGCATGGAAGTAGTTCGGTTACAAGCGAGTGACTGCTACGTTCAGGAGGGCGTGGGGTCACCAGACTAGACCTGGCCAACACAGGGACGCAATCTATTACACAGGAACAGAAAAGAAAAACTAACAAAGTGAAGCAGCAACCAATGAGGGACATGCACTACACGATGTTCTTTCAATGTTCAGGACCGAACAAAAGATATAAAAACAGGTTCTTTAAAGCCTCAACGGCAAAAATAAACATGCAATCTCCTGGAAGAGGAGAAGAAACTCTTCAGGGGTGAATGTGCGCCTCATCTCTCGCTAGCTAAACCACCTGATGGATGCTATGAGGGGAGATGTGGGAGGGTTGTGTCCAACGCAGAGGACTGAGAGGAGGGGTGGGAACCTGTGGGAGGGAGTCTCAAGGTGTATTATTCCTCCTCAGTAAAACCTACACAACAACTGAGTTACTGTAGCAAAGAAATTAAAAAGGAAGTCTAAAAACATGGGAGACATCTTTTTGAAAAGAATTGATAAAACCTTATGGTCAAAAGGGGGAGAAGAGCCTGTGACAATGAAAATAAAATAGGTTTAGGCCTTTCCAGGGATGCTATCCGATGCTGAGAGAATAACACCAGTGGCTGAATACTCTTTCTCTAGAGTCAGAGGTATTGTAAATGTCCTAAAGGCCCTTCTAAGAGAATGGCTGCTAATCTAGCTGATGTTGAACCTCCACAGTGGAGACAGATTTTACTTTATGTTGATGACATTCGGGTATGTTCCGAAACACGAGATAAGGGCAGAGAAGACACTCTGGCGCTATTGACATTCCTAGGGGAACAAGGACATAAAGTAAATAATAGATAATAAATTAACTGCGGCTGTGGAAAGTAGAAGTGAAATATGCTGAACTTCTGAAGCTGACAAAGTGATATGTAGGAAGATTTTAACTGAAACAGAGTCGTGAATTACAGAGAACTAATTCAGCAAACAAGACTATTATTACGCATAAAGAAGTAATGTTGCAACCAGTAGTACAATTAGAACAGTAAAAACTTTATATAGATATGCAGCTCTTTTGAGACATGGTTTGGACCATGTCTCAACAGGGGGGGATGGTGTCTATGATAAACCAGGTTTTTAGTGGTGGGCTTTACTACATTAAAAAGGTTTTTTCTAGATCTAATGAGTTATACTTTGTATAAACAGGAGGGGTGGACCATGACGATTATAATAAGTGCACCTGTTTTGCGAGGGAAAGTGGGATTGGTGCTCTGGTAGGTGAGATTGAGAGAGATTGGTGCGGTACCACATTTAACGTCACTAGTTGGGAAAATGTGACAAAATTGCAGTATGCCAGGGCAGATATCTATTGGTTCTGTGGAGGAAGACGACTAATGAATGTATTGCCCTCTAATTGGCAGGGCACGTGCGCCTCTGTCTCATTGATAGTTCCCATTAGTGTAATTCAGATGAACGTCCAGCAGTTAGAAACCCGGGAGAGAAGGGTTGGTCCGTGGGAAAGGAAGAGGAGAACTGTAGACTTAGATAAGGGGTCCCCCATATATTTCGATGCGATAGGAGTGCCCAGAGGGGTCCCTAACGAATATAAGCTGGCCGACCAAATAGCTGATGGATTTGCATCCATTCTCCCGTGGATCATAGTAAATAAAAATGTGGACCGCCTGAATTATGTACATTTTAATATTCAACGCCTGACCAACCAGACTAGAGATGCCCTAGATGGAGTGCATGGACAGTTGTCTGCCACCTCCTTGATGTCTTACCAGAACAGGATGGCGCTCGATATGTTGTTAGCAGAGAAGGGAGGAGTCTGCTCTATGTTTGGCCAAACTTGTTGCACTTTTATTCCAAATAACACAGCCCCAGATGGATCTTTCACAAGGGCCTTAGAAGGTCTGAGAGCAATGTCCCACGAATTGGCAGAACACTCGGGCATAGTAAGCCCCCTTAACGATCTGTTAAATAGTATGTTCGGCAGGTGGAAGAGCGTAATTATATCTGCATTTCTCTCCATAGTCATAGCGACAGTGGTGATGTCGTTATGTGGATGTTGTTGCATCCCCTGTATTAGACAGTTATGCCTGAAGTGTATTACCGGCCTCCACTAACCCATCCCCAAAGAAGATCTGCAACAGCTCATGCATCCTTTCTCCACAAGGTGCTAGTAACCTGATGCATGAGCGGCCCTCTACTGTGCGTAAAGTGCATTGGCCAGAAGATTCAAAGGAGCGATGAGATCTTCTGTTTCCTGAGTGATGTTAGTCACTCAAGGAGGAGTATGGTGAGGATGGTTTGGTAAAGAATCAACATCCGAAGAAGAGACCGAGTCAGACCCCCTTCCTGTATGAGTAACGTTGCTAATATTTGACCATATCCCATGTAGCATACGCACACACGTAGACGGCGTGAGATTGTGGGCCTAGGATGATTCTTTACTGTTTTGCTTGTGCCATATTATGCTCATGTGCCTAGGTGATGCCGGAGGGAGGAAAGGGGGTTAGCTTAGCTTCATTATAATGCGTTTAGACATTTTTGTGGTGGAATATATGTATCTGTTAGGGATTTCCACCCTGTGAGACAAGTAACACCCACATAGTCATGAACTGATTTAGCCATCTTGGTGGTAGAATATATGTATAGATGAGGGATTTCCACCCTGTTACATAAATTACGCACACATAGTTAGGAATTAATATAACCTGTTTCTGTAGCTGATTCATATTGTTTAGTTTACATAATGAATTATGTAAAAAGGGGGATTGAAAATATAAATCATGATGTTTGTTATATTATTGTACATTCTTGTCTATGAAACAGTTCAGGGCGCTCAGGGCCAGAATAATAGTGTTATCATGGAGTCAGAGAGGTCCCTGAGGAACCGCTGACTGTTTAGACTAGATACACGCCGAGCACCGCCACAACACCCACATATGTTATTATTATTATGTTAGACCAGCTGCAGTAGGCTGGCCATGGACGTCCCAGCCTGGAGAGACAAGGAAAGGACATGTGTCTTCCCTCCTCCTTGAAAGGTTAGAGCCAATTAGATGTTAGGATGATGCGATGAAACCTGTGACGAGAATCTGTGTATAAAACCGCCGGACTTCCGGGTGGACGGGAGTTCAGTTCTGTTTTCTGTCAACCTGCGTGTTGATGAAGCGAATCCCTGCTCTTGCAATTGCAGCGCTAGTACTTTGATTGTGACCAGAGAAATAAACCTACCAAATGAGAGAAGCTGTTGGGCTGAATTCTTCCAGAGTTTCTACCAGGCATCCAATATAGAATATGCTAACAGAGGCCTCAAATTCGGCTTGATCACTTATCATGAGAGGCTATTCAGCACTTAGAGCAGAGGGAAAGCATCAACCCAGAAGAGAAGCACTTTGGCATGGATAAAATAAGTCACAAGTCCCCTCTGGAGCCCTCTGAGGGTCTTTAATTAATTTTACCCGAATTTAGATCACCAATAAACAGCTATGGAGGTCGCTGGGGGTCTCTGGAGGTCTCATAAGCCCCATCCAGACAGCCACAACGCATTAAATAATACCACAGGGACAACACACTGTGTTTGATCCGAAAAAAGAACACTTTTTCGGGCAGGTGAGCGGCTTAACCCGCTCTGGTTCGCTCCTGGAGGACTCGGGGGTGTAGGGCCGGGTCCCTGGAGCGTCCCGGTCCAAACCGCGTCCTTCTAGGTGGTCCAGAGCCCGAGCTAGGTCGTTCGGAGTGTTTCGCATTGGTGTGGGCTGTCACAGACTGCAGCGAGTGCGGAGAAAAAAAAGGTGGGGGCTATTTTGCTCATTCATCAATAACTCCACGTGGGAAGGTGCTACGGACCCCAGATTCGGGTTGTGGACTCACGTGGGGGGTCCGGACAGACCCATGGAGCCAGACCCGGACCCGGAGTCCCGGATCGAATAGAAAGATCCACATCATTAACCCAGTTGAGAGACACTGAGGCCCGGGTAAAATAAGTCACATGTGGACCCTGGAGGACCAGACCCACCCCTGGAGCCCACCCCCAGACCAGGCACTCCATCCGAACCTGCGTACCCACACTTAAGCACACCCCTCTGGGTTAAAACCCCCATCCGTGCTCCCTGGAGTTTCGTGCCCCTGGTCCTCTAAAAAAAAAAGTTAAAGTTTTTTCTCGTGCCCCTGGTCATCTAAAATTAAAATCTCTGAAATTTTTCTAAGTTTTTTCTCGTGCCCCTGGTCCTCTAAAATCTCTGAAATTTTTCTAAGTACACCTAAGTACACCGAGAGCCACAGGGACCGGCCTCTCGGTGACCGAGGCCGGCCCCAGTGACTTTGGGGCGGGCAGCAATTGTCAGTGTGCCGCAGTGACTGTCACAGCATGTCACAGCATGACAAATTTGACACTTACCCATTCACCTCCATGTTAAATCCGTGACACCAGGCTGACTTTCCCTAGCCCTCTCTGATCCTAAACATTCTAATTCTAACCCTCACCTCAACCTCTCTAATCCTAAACACTCTGGTTCTTACTCTAACCTCAACCTCTCTAATCCTAAACATTCTAATTCTAACTCTCACCTCAACCTCTCTAATCCTAAACATTTTAATTCTAACTCGAACTCTAACTCGAACCCATCTAACTCTAAAATTAACCCTTCTAATCCTAACTTTAACCCCTCCAACCTAACCCTTCCCACCCAGGATCAACATCCAGTAGGGTTATGGACACACCTAAGAGGCACGGCAACACCAGTGGCCAAACTGGGCACTGGGGAGCCTGGGGGTTCCCTGGGGTTGACTGTGGGGATCCCGGACTGGATGAGGAAATGGACAGTGCACCGGCTAGCCCACTGCATTTTTTAGCGGGGGGCTAGCCAAACCCCAACCCTAACCTACCCAGCCAGTGCCTTTCCTGTCCGGTCTGGGTCCTCCGCGGTCCTTTAGGGGGGCCCCCAACTGGTTCTCCAGCTCACACCACAACCCAAATAAGGGCGACACCTGAACCTAATCCCACCGTTCTGGGGGCCGTACCTCAATTGCTGTGATTTCCCACCCCTGAACACAACCTAGTGGGGGCTTTATTCTACATCCTATCTGATTCTATATACTCACCTTAACCATTAGAACACAATGTTAACACACAACCTACAAACACATATGTAAACCCGACTGCTGACACTCAATAAGTACTTACCTGTTCATTATGTGATGTATGTTCTGTCACCATTTCATTGTTAACCTGCATGTACAGTGTGATGATTCCCCACCCCTGAATATAACCCCAGGGGACTCTCTTCTATGTCCTAACATGTTTTTGTATACTCACCTTAATCACTGTGAATACAAACTGAACACACAACCTACTACTACACATGTAAACTTTCTTTTGGTTATTTAAAAAGCACTTACCTGCTCATTATGTCATGTATTTCCTGTTATCATTCCAGCACTTTGGATTTACCTGCATGTACAATGTTATGATGAAACTCCACCTTTCCTTTTTTTCTCTCCCCCCCACCTCCAGGGAGAACTCCCTTCTAACTCTCAATGTGTTTTTATGTACTCACCTGAACCAAGGGAAACACAAACTGAACACAAAATCTGTAAATACACATGTAAACACAATCTTTGTTATCCTAAAGAAATACTTACCTGTTCATCATATCATATATGTTGTCACCATTTCATCACTTCAATACTCACCTGCATGTACAGTGTTCAACCTGGAAAAACAATTATTACGAATGTACAAGTAATATCAATGCAAATGTTGTTTTCTGTAGTTGCACAGAAGCTTTTATTGTAATTTACAGACAACCTGCTGTGATTATCTTGTGATACACAAGATTGTATATGTTTTTTGTTGCACTGTTACTGCCAGACACATCTTGGAGCCGAACAGGAGGAGGCCTGGTGTCACAGCATCAAGGGGTCACCCACACACCCATTTCCGGTTGACATGTGACCTGTCGAGACGCCAGCCCCGCCTCTTCCTTTCGCCCTGCACGTGCTCCTGTACGGACGTACAGGTCACGGCCCAGTCAATTTATAATTAGCAATTGTCTTACAAAGTTTTTTTCCCAGCCTGATGAAGGTTAAATATTAACCGAAACGTTGCTGTATTAGTTTATTTGTTTATGTTTCTACAAAACCACCAAGAATAAAAGGTAAAAAGTTTAGCTTCTCACTTTTTTTCTTGGCCACGCTCATGCTCAAAACCACAATAGCCGAAAGAGGCAGATATGAACGTGAATGGAACGGGTACCGGACCAGATATGAGCACGGCGGAGACCGCAGAGCACGCCGCTGGGACCCCGAACCCCGAACCCCGAACCCCGCGACAGACCCGCCTCCCCCCATAGAGGTAGGACCCAGACGAACAACCGTTACTACAATTACGCCGATGGAAATAATACTGGCTACCAACGTAACGGCGACGGATTAAAATTAAAATCTCTGAAATTTTTCTAAGTTTTTTCTCGTGCCCCTGGTCCTCTAAAATCTCTGAAATTTTTCTAAGTACACCTAAGTACACCGAGAGCCACAGGGACCGGCCTCTCGGTGACCGAGGCCGGCCCCAGTGACTTTGGGGCGGGCAGCAATTGTCAGTGTGCCGCAGTGACTGTCACAGCATGTCACAGCATGACAAATTTGACACTTACCCATTCACCTCCATGTTAAATCCGTGACACCAGGCTGACTTTCCCTAGCCCTCTCTGATCCTAAACATTCTAATTCTAACCCTCACCTCAACCTCTCTAATCCTAAACACTCTGGTTCTTACTCTAACCTCAACCTCTCTAATCCTAAACATTCTAATTCTAACTCTCACCTCAACCTCTCTAATCCTAAACATTTTAATTCTAACTCGAACTCTAACTCGAACCCATCTAACTCTAAAATTAACCCTTCTAATCCTAACTTTAACCCCTCCAACCTAACCCTTCCCACCCAGGATCAACATCCAGTAGGGTTATGGACACACCTAAGAGGCACGGCAACACCAGTGGCCAAACTGGGCACTGGGGAGCCTGGGGGTTCCCTGGGGTTGACTGTGGGGATCCCGGACTGGATGAGGAAATGGACAGTGCACCGGCTAGCCCACTGCATTTTTTAGCGGGGGGCTAGCCAAACCCCAACCCTAACCTACCCAGCCAGTGCCTTTCCTGTCCGGTCTGGGTCCTCCGCGGTCCTTTAGGGGGGCCCCCAACTGGTTCTCCAGCTCACACCACAACCCAAATAAGGGCGACACCTGAACCTAATCCCACCGTTCTGGGGGCCGTACCTCAATTGCTGTGATTTCCCACCCCTGAACACAACCTAGTGGGGGCTTTATTCTACATCCTATCTGATTCTATATACTCACCTTAACCATTAGAACACAATGTTAACACACAACCTACAAACACATATGTAAACCCGACTGCTGACACTCAATAAGTACTTACCTGTTCATTATGTGATGTATGTTCTGTCACCATTTCATTGTTAACCTGCATGTACAGTGTGATGATTCCCCACCCCTGAATATAACCCCAGGGGACTCTCTTCTATGTCCTAACATGTTTTTGTATACTCACCTTAATCACTGTGAATACAAACTGAACACACAACCTACTACTACACATGTAAACTTTCTTTTGGTTATTTAAAAAGCACTTACCTGCTCATTATGTCATGTATTTCCTGTTATCATTCCAGCACTTTGGATTTACCTGCATGTACAATGTTATGATGAAACTCCACCTTTCCTTTTTTTCTCTCCCCCCCACCTCCAGGGAGAACTCCCTTCTAACTCTCAATGTGTTTTTATGTACTCACCTGAACCAAGGGAAACACAAACTGAACACAAAATCTGTAAATACACATGTAAACACAATCTTTGTTATCCTAAAGAAATACTTACCTGTTCATCATATCATATATGTTGTCACCATTTCATCACTTCAATACTCACCTGCATGTACAGTGTTCAACCTGGAAAAACAATTATTACGAATGTACAAGTAATATCAATGCAAATGTTGTTTTCTGTAGTTGCACAGAAGCTTTTATTGTAATTTACAGACAACCTGCTGTGATTATCTTGTGATACACAAGATTGTATATGTTTTTTGTTGCACTGTTACTGCCAGACACATCTTGGAGCCGAACAGGAGGAGGCCTGGTGTCACAGCATCAAGGGGTCACCCACACACCCATTTCCGGTTGACATGTGACCTGTCGAGACGCCAGCCCCGCCTCTTCCTTTCGCCCTGCACGTGCTCCTGTACGGACGTACAGGTCACGGCCCAGTCAATTTATAATTAGCAATTGTCTTACAAAGTTTTTTTCCCAGCCTGATGAAGGTTCAATATTAACCGAAACGTTGCTGTATTAGTTTATTTGTTTATGTTTCTACAAAACCACCAAGAATAAAAGGTAAAAAGTTTAGCTTCTCACTTTTTTTCTTGGCCACGCTCATGCTCAAAACCACAATGGCCGAAAGAGGCAGATATGAACGTGAATGGAACGGGTACCGGACCAGATATGAGCACGGCGGAGAACGCAGAGCACGCCGCTGGGACCCCGAACCCCGCGACAGACCCGCCTCCCCCCATAGAGGTAGGACCCAGACGAACAACCGTTACTACAATTACGCCGATGGAAATAATACTGGCTACCAACGTAACGGCGACGGAACCCGGAGCGCGTTAACCCATGATACAGACGCCGCTCTCAATCACCACGGTACCGCCGATCCTACGCCTCGGTCACCAGAGTCGGACTCAGATCCGACGGAGACGACTCTGACCGACGCCAACGGACCCCTCCACGGATACGGAGGAGCGCGTCCCGCGACAGGCACCTGTCACGCGATTGGTGTAACACGGATGCCAGAACCCAGCGCGCCACGGAGAGAAACTACGCACCTCCACGGCGCACTGAACCCTCTCGACACCGACACTATTCGGATCACCGCCGGACCAACCCGGTAAGAACAACGGAAAGACAGCCTAACAATCAGAGAGGCCATCTTCCCGACTCACACCGCGACCAACCTGAGCGAACACGCGAGGCGCGCGCCTCGGCCGCGAGCTTCGCTTACCAGCGCAACGGACGAACACTACGGTACTCTCCCCGCCGAGTCAGGGACGGAGACGAGGGACACAGACGAGCCCCACGTTCTCGGGATCGCAACCCAAGACCGACAGGGGGAGGACATCATAACAACAACAACAACACACACGGAGGAGGACAGTCACGTGACTGCGGGCGTAGAACGACGCGTCGCCACTCTGCCAGCCTAGAACCGCAAATCGACAGCAGACCGAGGTCGGACGACCCGGACTTCACACTGAAGTGCAGAATCCTGTTCAAGGTAATAAAAACATTACACCACTTCCTAAATGTGACAGACAAACAGCCCCCATTGACAATTAAAAAAATTACCCAAAATCTTGCCACAGTCATTAAACCGGCAGTCCCAAATTCGGCCACACAGAAAGAAATTGTCAACAATGCAAAGAATTGGGAGACCGCCACCCTGGCAACACTAAAAGAACATTATGAAAAGACGGCAAAGTTGGAAATTGAGTCACTCTCTGTACTCACTTCCAAAGAATGGGAGGCCCCTTTTGAAATAGCCTCTAAATGGGCGAAAAGGAGCTTCGGGAGGAGATTAGCCCAGAACACACTAAAAGAGGCGGAGCAGGTTATCAGAGACTCCATGAATATTCTGGTGTCAGAGGAGGATGAGGACGACGACGATGATGAAGACGACCCCTCCATCAGTGCCTCCTCACTTTCATCAAATGAGCCTCTAACACAGAGGGCCACAGCCCAACCGGAGCCACAGACCAGACCCACCGCGACCACTCACCGGAGCGCGACGACGACCACGGCCACTACTACGCAGAGACCAGCAGCGCCGGGCCAGGCCGACCCGAGTAGTCACAACAACCCCGTCGGATCCCAGCCCCAAAGTGAGTCCCCATCCCCGATAACAGGATGGTTTGATGCCACGCCCGACATTACGACAGACACGCCCATCTCCTCCCAGCTTCTCTCCCCGCGACCACAGAGGGTAAAAAACAGGTGGGCTAACTTCTACCCCTCAAAACTGACTCTTTCCCTCACCCCAAAAGCACGGACCCAGCCGGACCCCCTGACCACAGCCGGACCCCCTGACTACTCTCTCCTCTTTTTACATATAAACTCCATTTTAGAACAAAGCTAAAGAGCCTAAATCCACCCAGATCTAGATAATCCTTTCGGGGCAACAAACACGGGACAGACATCTTATAAAAAGAAATTAACCCACTATTCTATACCCGTATTGGGAAAGAATAGGTATAGAAATTGTGTTTTGAGAGGATCTATTGGGTGCATTACATTTCCTATTTTTTATTCCCCTCCTTTTCTGAAAAAATGAGGTGGCATAAACAAAATGGATTCTCTTGGGAGAAAGGAGAAATTGATAAAGGGGCTTGTGTGCCCGTGCACTCCACTCACCCCTTGGGGGAGTGGAAACTAGACTTTCCCATTCCCTAACCAGCCAGTGCCACAAGCCGTACCTACTCTCTCCTCTTTTTACATATAAACTCCATTTTAGAACAAAGCTAAAGAGCCTAAATCCACCCAGATCTAGATAATCCTTTCGGGGCAACAAACACGGGACAGACATCTTATAAAAATAAATTAACCCACTATTCTATACCCGTATTGGGAAAGAATAGGTATAGAAATTGTGTTTTGAGAGGATCTATTGGGTGCATTACATTTCCTATTTTTTATTCCCCTCCTTTCCTGAAAAAATGAGGTGGCATAAACAAAATGGATTCTCTTGGGAGAAAGGAGAAATTGATAAAGGGGCTTGTGTGCCCGTGCACTCCACTCACCCCTTGGGGGAGTGGAAACTAGACTTTCCCATTCCCTAACCCTAACCCTAACCCTTTTATGATCCAAAAGGGATTGTTTTAATGTTTTAGCAGCATTTTATTTATTTTTATCTCATTTAATACAGCCAGGTGGGAACAACAGGTGAGGACAATCAGCAACTCTAATCAGAGCAGATCACCAACAGGTGTCCACCTCAGGCAGCCAACCAAAAGGCTCCTCCTGTTGTCCTCTTTACTATATGTTGTCTGTCAGTCAGTCTTCCCCTCCATTCCTCTGATGAAGGCACAACGTGCCGAAACGTTAGGAGCTCAAACCTTCTTTTAAGACCTTCCATTTGGAAGGCAACCATAGCACTTATTTCTTCGGGGTTACTTATTTTTAAATACTTGGATCTTTTAAAATCCAAATAAGTATTTTTTAGTTCTTCTCGCCCAGATTTTTAAATACTGGTTTTTATAAAAAACGCTTTTAAAGTATTTATTATCTGACCTCCTTATGGGACAAACACTAAACAAATATTAAGAAGTACGTCTTTTAAAAGCCTAAAGCCAGGCGCTCAAAGCCTAAAGCCAGTGTATGTGTGTGTGTGTGTGTGTGTGTATAGATGTGTACACCTTTTTAAAGTATTTTAATAAGTTTGGCCACTTTTATTCTCTTAAAGAGTGTTTTTATTGTGTTTTAGAAACACCTTAATTGCATGCTTTTTTGTATACATTGGCAACACAGAACGCTTCAGGCTTTTATACATTTTATTCTTCTAGTGTTTATACTTACCGTTGAACCCATGGCCTCTCATAGATGGGGCCCCTTTATAAAGGGGAGGAGGAAACAGAAGAGAAGAAAAAGTAATTAGCGGACCCTTTCCCTTTGTGTTTTATGTCATGTGTCGTTTTTAATAAAAACAAGTTTAGAGGGAATACCCACACCTGGATATCCCCTCCACTTACCTCTGGGCTCCCCTAGGGTTTAATAATATCAATGGGATAGTGGTTTTATCTACCTCTTCGTTGTGGTGCCCTGGGATAAGGTGTGGGTCAAACAAAGGCCGATATAACACACACTTACACCAATGGCGATCATCGTAGGGTAGTCTTTTTTCCTTTTATTGACCCCAACTCGGCTTTTTGAGACACGATGGGATGGGGATACCTGGAGTCCTAGGGTGTGGGGGGAGTATGCACATTTGTGTAACCCTTGCTTTAAAAAACCTAACCCTAAACCCAACCATACCCTTAGGACCCCAATCCTAAACTTAACCCTAACCACAACCTTATCCCTTTTACTTACCTGAGTTTTTTTTAAGACAAACAGAATAGTGGGTTTACTTACTTTTTTATGGCGTTACAGGTGAAGGATGTGGGTCAAACAAAGGCCAAAACACGTCAACCTGAAAACAGAAAACATAACATAGGTATAAGTTTCCCCTATTTTTAAACCCTAAACAGTTTTTATGAGCACAGTGAGAGGATCTGGAGTCAAAGTTTTAATGGAGAAATAAGAGGATTAAAAAGTTGCTCTCGAGCCCGTGCATCTCAGTCCAACACCTGTTTGGACTGAACCTTCTATTTTCCCAAACCTAACCCTAACCCTAATTCATATGGTCACCATTTACACGCTCCTGCCACATACCAATAAAAACAAATACATTAAATACAAAAACATTTAAGCATTAAAACTAAGGAAAAATAATAAAAATAAACTACCTGAGTGCCAACTGATTATTGTACAGTCTAATTGTACAATAATCAGTTGGTCATATTTAATCATCCATCCATCCATCCATTTTCCACCGCTTATCCGGGGTCGGGTCGCGGAGGCAGCAGGTCAAGCAGGCTGACCCAGACTTCTCTCTCACCTGCAACATCTACCAGCCCATTCTGGGGGATCCCGAGGCGTTCCCAGGCCAGCTGGGAGATATAATCCCTCCAGCGTGTCCTGGGTCTTCCCCGGGGCCTCCTACCAGATGGACGTGCCTGGAAAACCTATAAAGGGAGGCGTCCTGGAGGCATCCTAATTAGATGCCCGAACCACCTCAGCTGACTCCTTTCGACACGAAGGAGTAGCGGCTCGACTTCAAGCTCCCTCCTGATGTCCGAGCTCCTCACCCTATCTCTAAGGCTGAGCCCGGCCACTCTACGGAGGAAACGCATTTCGGCCGGTTGTATCCGCGACCTCGTTTTTTCGGACACGATCCAAAGCTCGTGACCATAGGTGAGGGTTGGGACGTAGACCGACCAGTAAATTGAGAGCTTCGCCTTCCGGCTCAGCTCCTTCTTCACCAAGACGGCCCGGTGCAACGCCTGCTTTACTGCTGCAGCCGCACCGATACGCCTGTCGATCTCCCGCTCCATTTTACCCTCACTCGTGAACAAGACCCCGAGATACTTGAACTCCTTCGCTTGTGGTAGGCACTCTGTCCCCACCCGGAGGGAGCAATCCACCGGTTTCCGGCAGAGCACCATGGCCTCAGATTTCGTTGTGCTGACTCTCATCCCCGCCGCTTCACACTCGGCTGCAAAACGCCCCAGTGAATGCTGGAGGCAAACAGGACCACATCATCTGCAAACAGCAGAGAGGCTATCCTGAGATCCCCGAACTTGACATTCTCCGCCCCACGGCTGCGCCTAGATATCCTGTCCATGAAAGTCACGAACAGGACCGGTGATAAAGGGCAGCCCTGGCGGAGGCCAACACCCACCGGGAACGTATCTGACTTACTGCCGAGGATACGAACACAGCTCCTACTGCAGGCGTACAGAGACCGGATGGCCCGTTGCAACGGGTCCGGCACACCATACTCCCGCAGCACCCCCCACAAAAAGCCCCGAGGGACCCGGTCAAAAGCCTTCTCCAAGTCCACAAAGCACATGTAGACTGGTTGGGCAAACTCCCAGGACCCCTCCAGTATCCTTGCAAGGGTAAAGAGCTGGTCCACTGTTCCACGACCAGGACGAAACCCGCACTGTTCTTCTTGAATCCGAGGTTCGACAAACGGTCGGAGCCTCCGTTCCAGCACCCTGGCATAAGCTTTTCCCGGGAGGCTGAGTAGTGTGATACCCCGATAATTCGAGCACACTCTCCGGTCCCCCTTCTTGAAGATGGGAACCACCACCCCGGTCTGCCAGTCCATGGGCACTGTGCCCGACCCCCATGCGACATTGAAGAGGCGTGTCAGCCAAGACAGCCCAACAAAGTCCAGCGCATTCAGCATCTCAGGGCGGATTTCATCCACCCCCGGCGCCTTGCCACCAAGGAGCTTTTTGACTACCTTAGTGGCCTCTGCCAGGGATATGGGTTCATCCAACCCCAAGTCTTCAGGCGCTGCCCCCTGTTCAGGGGACATGTTGACCGGGTTTAGGAGTTCCTCAAAGTGCTCCTTCCACCGCCTGACGATATCCTCTGTCTGGGTCAGCAGCAACCCTCCCCCGCTGATAACAGCCTGGGGGAGGCCCTGCTTTCCCTTCCTGAGTCGTCGGATGGTTTGCCAGAACCTCCTTGAGGCCAACCGAAAGTCCTTCTCCATGGCCTCCCCGAACTCCTCCCATGCCCGAGTTTTAGCATCCGTGACCACCGCAGCTGCAGTCCTTCTGGCCTGCCTGTACCTGTCAGCTGCTTCAGGAGACCCCTGGGCCAACCAAGCCCGAAAGGCCTCCTTCTTCAGCTTGACGGCTTCCCTCACCCCCGGTGTCCACCACCGGGTTCTCGGGTTGCCGCCACGACAGGCACCGATGACCTTCCGACCACAGCTCCTAGCGGCCGCGTCCACAATAGAGGCTTTGAACATGATCCACTCGGATTCCATGTCCCCAACCTCCCTCGGGATGTGTGAGAAGTCCTTCCGGAGGTGGGAGTTGAAGACCTGCCGGACAGGATCCTCCGCCAGACGTTCCCAGTTCACCCTCACTAAACGTTTGGGCTTGCCAGGTCTTTCTGGCCGACTCCCCCGCCATCTGATCCAACTCACCACCAGGTGGTGATCAGTTGACAGCTCTGCTCCTCTCTTCACCCGAGTGTCCAAAACATACGGCCGCAGATCAGATGATACGATTACGAAGTCGATCATTGATCTCCGGCCTAAGGTGCTCTGGTACCAAGTACACTTATGAGCCACCTTATGTTCAAACATGGTGTTTGTTATGGACAAACTGTGGCTAGCACAGAAGTCCAACAACGAAACACCACTCGGGTTCAGATCAGGCAAGCCGTTCCTCCCAATCACTCCCCGCCAGGTTTCTCTGTCGTCGCCCACGTGAGCGTTGAAGTCTCCCAGGAGAACTATGGAGTCGGCAGGCGGCGCCCTTTCCAGGACCCCTCCCACCAACTCCAAGAAGGCCGGATACTCCGAAATGCTGTTTGGTGCATAAGCACAAACAACAGTCAGAGCCTTACTCCCTGCAACCCGTAGGCGCAGGGAGGCGACCCTCTCGTTCTCCGGGGAAAACTCCAACACGGCGGCGCTCAGGCGGGGACTCGTGAGTATCGCCACTCCCGCCCGGCGCCTCTCACCCTGGGCGACTCCAGAAAAGAACAAAGTCCAACCCTTCTCCAGGAGTTTGGTTCCAGAGCCAGCGCTGTGCGTGGAGGTGAGCCCAACTATATCTAGCTGGTACCGCTCCACCTCCCTCACCAGCTCCGGCTCCTTCCCCGCTAGCGAGGTGACGTTCCACGTCCCTAGAGCTAGTCTATGCCGCCGGCGATCGGCTCGCCCAGGCCCCCTGCCCGGCCCGCCGCCCGGTCTGCATAGCACCCGACCCCGATGTCTGTCCCTGCGGGTGGTGGGTCCACAGGGTGATATTTAATCATCACAATTAAATATTGATTCAATGTGTGTGGGGGAAACCGAATCACTCGGAGGCCACACACAAAGATGTTGCTCGTACGATCACCGCATTGAGCTGGAGGGTCAAGGTTGAGGGGTCATATTTAATCATCACAATTAAATATTGATTCAATGTGTGTGGGGGAAACCGAATCACTCGGAGGCCACACACAAAGATGTTGCTCGTACGATCACCGCATTGAGCTGGAGGGTCAAGGTTGAGGGGTCATATTTAATCATCACAATTAAATATTGATTCAATGTGTGTGGGGGAAACCGAATCACTCGGAGGCCACACACAAAGATGTTGCTCGTACGATCACCGCATTGAGCTGGAGGGTCAAGGTTGAGGGGTTTACTGATGTCATTCAACCCTAGGCAGGACGTCCTTCGGAACATACGACTCCACATGAATGTGAATCGTCCCGTAAGTTGATGCCGGTGACAGTTCTGAAGGCTCAGGCAGGCGGTCCTCCACCTTCAGTACCTCCTGCTTCTCCTTTAGTATATTCTCCTCCTCTGAGAGGGCTGAACGTAAAGGGGTGATTCTGAGACAGTCGTCATACATTCTGGCCCCTGAAATCATAGGACCAACTCTGTCAGATTCCCGGACCTTCTTCCGGAACCAGGATTTAAGCTTTTGTATGACCGGCTTCTCGACCGGCTTCGACGCCTTCTTGATATCTTCTTTAAGAGTCTTGATCTCTCTCCTCTGGCTGTTAATTGTGTCAATGTATTCAGACACATTCTTCTCTTCTTGATGCTGCTTCATCAACCTCTTTTTGTTTTCATCACCCCTGTTAAATCTTTCCGTCCGAACACTATCATGATAATCTTCTGCTGCTTTCCTAATGCCAGCCGCGGTGGCAACGTCTATTGCATGCACCACCACCTTGGCGTCATCATCCAGGTATTTCCTACAATATGCACGGATGCTCCTTTTAAATGAGTCCGTATCGGACATCAGCTGGCAGCATTTATGCAGGTCTTTCTTCAACTGCTGCTGATATGTCTCCATTGTTCGTATCCTCTCCTTGTCCCTCCTCTGCTCCATCTTGTAGCCGTTGACCATAGAAGTGTGAGAGGCGATCTTGGTATTCATGTTAACATTTTCTTTGAGGCATTTCCTCCAAGCCTCATCGGCCATTTTTTCTTTCATTTGAAGGTCCTTAACCTGGTCTCTGAGACCTTTTTTTAGTTCATTTTTTAACTCAAGAGCCAGAAGACAGTTTTCCTTTTCTTTATTCTCTATAGATGCTAAATGGGCTTTAATATTTTCTTTCATAACATATAGCTCATTTTTTTGGCTATGAATCACTTTCTTCTGCTCTTTAACAATGTTTTCTGCCAACAAAATATTCTTTTTGACAGACTCCATTTGAGACAGCTCATGTGTTCTCTCATTAAGTCTGTCATATTTGTTCTTCAGTTCACAGTATTCATTGTATCGAAATTTAGCCAAATTATCCTTTCTGACTATTTGTTTTTCTGAATCTTCGCTTTTAAGTGTCACTTCGTGAAGGCACTCCATCACATTTCTTTTGTCTTCCGCTTCAGCGTGCAGGGAAGCCTCACCTGCTGCAATACTACCTTTGTCCACCAGGTGCTGGCGTTCCAGAGCCAACACCTGTTCTTCCAAAGCCTTTTTGTTGGCTTCAACTTCAGCCAAACAGGACTGGTGTTTCATGTCCTGTTCGGACATCTCTTTATTATAAATCGAGGCACGCTCCTGTAGAGCCGCCTGGTGTTCTGCCTCCACTTCTTCTTCGGTTATATGTTGAGCCCTTATCAGCTCCAGTAACTTAACCCTGTTCTGCCATACGGCCACTTCATCTTCAAAGCGCTTGGTGTTATCTGTGACCTGCTTGTTAAGATCACCATTCTTCTCAATTTCAGCTTTCAGATTCTCTTCAAGCACCAGGTTGCATTTCTTCAGTGAATCAATTTCCTTTTTCAGTTCTATGTTGTCTTTCATTAAAACTGTATCTTCTATCTTCCGAATGTACTTGTCTTCCTTTAGAGTGTATTCCATTTCTGTCGTCATCTTGAGTTTGTTGAAAGTAATGAATAACTGTACTAATCCTCCTTCAGAAGGTTGAATATATATATATAGACCAGACGGCTTTGATGAACGAAATTGATGTCGTCACATTTGAAGTATGTTAGGCTCCGCCCACTCGATCATCGGCGATCGGCGCGCAATGCATGCTGGGTCCTCCTGACGGATGAACTTTTCGTGATGACGCTGTGATGATGTGTGAATGTTTCAAAAGACCCACTAACTCCTGTGTGAGTCACTGCAGGTCCGTATAGACACAATGAGCTACGTCATGTTTAATCTGGATGAATGTGCTGCACAGGTAGAAGATCGTTATGATGATAGAGATGAAAGTCGTGGTCTTTAATATAAAACATTAGCGATGTGAAACGGCACAGTGTTGGATCACAAGTTAATCTGTGCAGATCACAGTTTCCACAGCTGACCGTCTCTACGCGGTGTTTCAGTGTTGTAGTGGAACTGATGGAGAGGGGATTGGGTCCGCCGGACGGTTGATAAGGGTGCACCTTAGACATACTTCCCATTAATCATAGTTAGAATAACAAGCACATTAATACATGTCTATTAATCATGATCATCCTAGGGCGCCCCTTCAGCCACACGTTTACTTGAATTTGGGGCGGTTACGTTAAATTACGTTAGTTACGTGAGGGCTCCTGCACACTGCCAGCGTGAGGTGAGCGTGTCAGCTAACAGTTACGTGACATTTGCACAAATGAAGCGGTCTAAACCATCTGTAGCGGAAAAGAAAGTCAAGTATAGAGGTACGTCTTCTCATCTCAGCCATTAAGGTGTCAAACGAAATACATTTAGTATTGTGCATCACCTAATGGACGTTTCATTGCTGTCACTTAGGCTAGCTATAGCTAGCTAGCGACTGTTACTTTGCTAATTTGCTACGTAGGCTATTACCAGCAAACGTAACTTCACTGATAACCTACATGGATGTACATGTCAAAAGACCAGTATCTGGATAACGTATGCTAGTTATGAAAAGTACAGTTGCTGTCTACATTCATTATAAATGGCATAAGTTCTGTTTAGTGAATTCACAACTAGCAGGTGCATACACACACAGTAACCATTTTGGGGATAGTGGTGGTGTTCACCCTTCTGTACAGTTTCTCCCCAGGAATATACTAAAATGTATATGTGTTTTGTTTTAATTTTTTATTTTTGTTTTAAATTGGCCAGATGCACTCAGGCAATTTTTGCAGAGGCCGGCACCTGCTGGAGAAAGGACGCCTGATTCGCCTCCCTCTGAACTTTGTAAGTAGCCTACACAACTAGTACTACCGTTGCTGTTTTTGTTATTATTATTATCAATTATTGCTTTCATAATCACATCACATTAATACTACTAATTGTAATCGGTAGCATTATTTAGCCTTGTAGCAGTGGTGGCAGTAATTGTAATTACCTCGCCCTCCGCAATTCCTGATATCCAGGGAGAACCTATAGATCCTGCTGACTGGCCAGCCCTCTGTGATGCGGTAAGGACAGAGTTAGTTTGCAGAGGACCAGACCAGTCCAGACTTTACATTTCCAAAAAGAGACGATGGGAGAAGCTGCCACCACAACCACTTCTACAGGAAATTAGTAAATGGGGAGAATATCAAGAGAAGCTGGCTTGTATATTCAAGGAAAAACAATACTCTGTATTGCTTCTGTTGCAAGCTCTTTTCACAGAAAAAGTACCACCTCATTAGTAGTGGCCTAAATGACTGGAAGAATTGTAGTGAGGTCTTGAAAAGCCACGAGCACAGTCCAGAGCATTCGGGGCACATGACTGCATGGAAGGAATTGGAGACTCGACTTGAAAAGGGCCAGACAATTGATCAAATGGAAATGACACTCCTTCAAACTGAAAGGAGGAGGTGGCGTGAAGTCCTGACCAGGTTGGTGGCCATAATACAGTCTTTGGCCGAGCAAAATATATCCCTGCGGGGGAACTCAGACAGGCTATTCCAGCCAAATAATGGAAACTTCCTTAAAGAAGTTGAGCTCATGGTCAGGTTTGACCCAGTCAAACAGCATGTTGCTAATGTGGAGGGAGGAGCCAGCCATACAACATACTTAGCAAAGGATACTCAAAATGAACTAATTGATTGCATTGGTGAAAACATTTTACACTATATGTTAAAGGAGATAAAGCAAGCCAAATATTATTCAATTATTTTGGATTGTACCCCAGACGTCAGCCACATAGAACAGTTATCTGCTATAGTTAGAATGGTTGCAGTAGATGACAGACACCCCTACAGTAAAAGAACATTTCATGGGGTTCCTTGAGGTGGAATCATTCACAGGAGAACGCCTCTCCAACCTTATTCTGAAGAGACTAGAAGAGTTTAACCTTCCCTTTGCAGACTGCCGGGGACAGTCTTACGACAACGGCGCCAACATGAAGGGAAAGTCAAAAGGCGTCCAAGCCAGACTTTTGAAACAAAATCCCAGGGCTGTCCCATGTGGAGCACATACATTAAATCTTGTTGCTGATACAGCAAAAAGTTCCACAGATGCAATTAACTATTTTGGCTATCTACAGAGAATTTTTACACTATTCTCTGCCTCCACACAAAGGTGGACCATCTTAAAGCACCACGTGAAAACAACTGTGAAATCCTGGTAAGATACAAGATGGGAAAGTCGCATTAACAGTGTACAGGCTGTGAGATTCCAGACAGGGGAGGTGAGGGATGCCCTTCTTGAGGTCAGGGAGAAAGCCACCGATTCTATGATTAAAACTGAGGCACAGTCTTTGGCTGAAGAAGTTGGGTCATACCGCTTCTCAATTTGTAGCATTGTGTGGTATGACATGCTGGCCAAAATTCATCATGTCAGCAAGGCATTGCAGTCAGTGTCTATGCAACTGGATGTGGCTCTGAATCTCCTGAGGACAACTGAAGCCTCTCTGGTCAGCTACAGAAGCACTGGGTTCGCTTCTGCTCAGGTATCTGCAAGAGATCTCTGTGAGGAGATGAATGTAGACACTGTCCGAAAGCAGAAGAGGCTGAGAAAACCAAAAGACAGTTCTCTTATGAATCCCCTGATGAGCCAGAGGTAGATGCGCTAAAGAGATTGGAAATGTCCTTTTTCAATGTCATTGTTGATGTGTCCGTTACATCCCTGCAAGAACGCTTCAAGCTCTTGGGTGATGTTGAGGACAAGTTTGGAGTGTTGGTGAACTTTCCTAATTTGCCAGAGGAAGAACTCGCAAAGGAGTGCGAAACCTTCAGCAACACTCTGAGCCACGGTGACCATAAAGATGTTGAAGGGAGGGAACTGGCACTTGAGTTGAAGAATTTCCCTGTGTTGCCAAAAGCCGGCATGACGACAATGGAAATTCTGAATTACTTGAAGGAGAAGAAACTTGAAGTTTTTCCAAATATGTGGGTGGCCCTAAGAATTGCTGTCACACTACCTGTGACAGTAGCTTCTGCTGAAAGAAGCTTCTCTAAATTAAAATTACTTTAGACCTACCTGAGGTCAACGATGAGTCAGGAACGCCTCAATGGGCTTGTGCTGATGAGCATCAACCAAGAGGTCTCAAGTAAAATATCATTTGATGATACCATCAACGAATTTGCCATTAGGAAGTCCAGACGAGTCAAATTTTAATGCTGTGTCAATTTAGAAGGTGAATAGAAATGCCAGAAACAACTGTTCATCTTCACTAACTTGACAACAAAAGATCTCTGTCTAGCATCCGCCTGATGTAGATGCTCATCTCAGAAGAATTAATTAAACCCTTTGAACCTCTCTTGTTGCATTCAGACGGAGCCAAGCTAGCAGCTCCCCCCTGTTTCCAGTCTTTTTGCTGAGCTACGCTAAGCTAACTAGCCGCTGGCTGGATAGCTTCATATTTAACGGACAGATATGAGAGTGGTATTGATGTCTCTGCTGCAAAGTGAATGATTATATTTCCCAAAATATCAAACTATTCCTCTAAAATGGCATATTTTTTTTAATCTGTGAAAAATGTTCCTTGCGTCTATTGGCCGCTACTGCTTCTTTGTCAACAGATGAGTTATTCACTTCTGTTTGCTTAGTAATAACATAATAAAATACCCCCCTCTGAACATCAATCTTTTCATTTTGTATTGGTACGTACAGTATCCATAAAAGCATGTTTGTAGAGGGTATAGAGGGTCATAATTTGCTTAAATGTCATTACAGGTGCTTAAGAGTGTTTTGCACAGTCTATGGAGTTCATTTAATCTTTGAGTATGTAATAAATTATTTAAAATAATAAAATAGAAAATGTTCTGAAACTATTCTGGTGTTTGTTGTCCATGCACCATTTATTGTTGAACTGCAATGTAGAATTATACAGTCAGGTCCATAAATATTTGGACATTGACACATTTTTCATTAGTTTGGCTCTGTACACCACAACAATGGAGTTGAAATGAAAAAATCAAGATGTGCTTTAAGTGCAGACTTTCAGCTTTAATTTGAGGGTATTTACATCCAAATCAGGTGAACGGTGTAGGAATTACAACAAATTCAAATGTGGCCACCCTCTTTTTAAGGGACCAAAAGTAATTGGACAAATTAATATAATCATAAATCTAATTGTCACTTTTAATACTTTGTTGAAAATCCTTTGCAGTCAATGACAGCCTGAAGTCTGGATTCCATAGACATCACCAGACGCTGGGTTTCGTCCCTGGTGATGCTCTGCCAGGCCTCTACTGCAACAGTCTTCAGTTCCTGCTGGTTCTTGGGGCATTTTCCCTTCAGTTTTGTCTTCAGCAAGTGAAATGCATGCTCAATTGGATTCAGGTCAGGTGATTGACTTGGCCATTGCAGAACATTCCACTTCTTTGCCTCAAAAAACTCCTTGGTTGCTTTCGCAGTATGCTTCGGGTCATTGTCCATCTGCACTGTGAAGCGCCGTGCAATGAGTTCTGAAGCATTTGGCTGAATATGAGCAGATAATATTGCCCGAAACACTTCCGAATTCATCCTGCTACTTTTGTCAGCAGTCACATCATCAATAAATACGAGGGAACCAGTTCCATTGGCAGCCATACATGCCCACGCCATAACACTACCTCCACCATGCTTCACTGATGAGGTGGTATGCTTTGGATCATGAGCAGTTCCTTTCCTTCTCCATACTCTTCTCTTCCCATCATTCTGGTACAAGTTTATCTTCGTCTCATCTGTCCATAGGATGTTCTTCCAGAACTGTACAGGCTCTTTTAGATGTTTTTTGGCAAACTCTAATCTGGTCTTCCTGTTTTTGAGGCTCACCAATGGTTTACATCTTGTGGTGAACCCTCTGTATTTACTCTGGTGAAGTCTTCTCTTGATTTTCGACTTTGACACAGATACACCTACCTCCTGGAGAGTGTTCTTGATCTGGCCAACTGTTGTGAAGGGGTTTTTCTTCACCAGGGAAATGATTCTTCTGTCATCCACCACAGTTGTCTTCTGTGGTCTTCCAGGTCTTTTGGTGTAGCTGAGCTCACCAGTGCGTTCTTTCTTCTTAAGAATGTACCATAGCTCTTTGGATGATTATGCATGATTATGTTTTCATGCTGATTTGTGTGTGTGTGTGTGTGTGTGTGTGTGTGTGTGTGTGTGTGTGTGTGTGTGTGTGTGTGTGTGTGTGTGTGTGTGTGTGTGTGTGTGTGTGTGTGTGTGTGTGTGTGTGTGTGTGTGTGTGTGTGTGTGTGTGTGTGTGTGTGTGTGTGTGTGTGTGTGTGTGTGTGTGTGTGTGTGTGTGTGTGTGTGTGTGTGTGTGTGTGTGTGTGTGTGTGTGTGTGTGTGTGTGTGTGTGTGTGTGTGTGTGTGTGTGTGTGTGTGTGTGAGATTTCTATAGCCGTTTCAGACTCCGTGACATCAGACCTGTTGTGAAGGAGACACACAATACAGCATCATGTCTCAGGGATCTTTTTCTTTTGGGGTCTCACTGCAGAGCCGGTTTCTGTCAGTTCCCTTACGCACCAACACATTATACCAGTGAGGAAGAGGAGAAGGGGGTGTGGTTCAACTCCTGCACAGCACCATTTAACAGATTTGACCCCAAAAAATAAAATAAATGGCTCTCGATTATGAATTATGTCGGCTTCGAGGACGCTTCAGGGGAACTCACATTTTGCGATTGATTCGGGCCGGTCCCTGTGGTGGTGTTTCTGATTACCCAGAGTCCCTTGAGAAAACCTCGCTTTTGACTGGTAGAGAACGATATCTTTTTAGCTTTCGGTCTTCAGAGAGTACGTGGTTCTGCAGCCGGGTCTGACAGTCTTTTTCCTGCTCCAGTCCTGGTTCTGGTTCCCCCACGCGCCTCCCAGAATCCGACCCGGAGTCACAAAGAAAAACTATGTAGAAATAGACTAGTTTACTTTTGTATGTCATAAAGATTCATCAGAACTAAATGTAACCAGTAACTTTAAATGCGTATTCATATTATTTCCTGTCTCTCCACAGGAAGTGGTCTTCCTGAGACCCTGCTCCTCCTGCTCCCCCCCCCCCCCCCCCCCCCACCGTCCCGACCGGGTCTCGGTGCTGCCGGCGGTGGATTGGAGCACTCTGATTGGAGGCTTTGCGAGGTGGTTTTTCGGTCTGGCGCCGCCTCCCCCCGGGGCCGGCGTGCGCTCCCAGCAGCCCGTGGTGCCCTGCGCCCCCCCCTCCCCGTCACTGCACACCAGAACCCATGCCCAAGGTAAGACCAGGACCCGGGCCACCTTGATGTGTTGCAGAGGTCGTATAATTATTTTTGGTTTAAAAAAAGGGGGAAATCGTAGTTTGACATACATATTTCATAGTAAGCTGTTATAGTATCTTTTTATTGATTGATTAGACAACGCTTTTATCCCAAAGGGAAATTGATTGGCGATCCGGTGTTGCATCAACACATTTTAAGTGATTTCCATTCCCAGTCAGGCTTCTGATTTAACACAGATGTGCACCTTGGTGCCGTCACACCGGAAAACAAGTGGTTTGAATGAAACGTTGAGTATAAATGTGTTGACCTCCTTCATGAATCCTTCTCTCCGCGGCAGGAGGAGGCGCGGTGCGTCCGCCAGGAGCCATGTGCCTCCCTCACGCCAACATCATGGACAACAAGTTACAGGGGGAGGGGCTGCACTTCGACCACGGGCAGGAGGCGTCCCGCTGGAGCCCTTCGTGCACCAGGTGGGCGGTGATGATGACGATGGAGCGCCACGTTGGTGATGCAATGCAGGATTATGTTTTCATGCTGATTGATTTTTACGTGTGTGTGTGTGCGTGCAGGTGGGAGGCCACACCAGTATGATGCGTTACGACGACCACACGGTGTGCAAGCCTCTGATCAGCAGAGAGCAGCGCTTCTACGAGTCGCTGCCTCCAGAGATGAAAGAGTTCACTCCGGAGTATAAAGGTCAGCCCCGGCTCCTTTGATGCTTATTAATAGTGACGCCGCTTTTTCTGCTGGACTCCACACACAGGTGGGCTCAGGGGTCCGGACTCCAGACTTATTGATCCTGGGATATTGTGTGTTTTGAGGCTTGTGTTTTTCTCTTCTGTTAGTTTGCATCAATACAAGCTGAATATTTCAACCATCTCAATTACTTTCAGCTAGTTAGCGGCTCTCTGGAGGTTACATCTGACCCTCGCTGCGGCCGGTTGATCGCAGCCACAACACCAGATTACAGATGATTTACTTTAGGTAAATCCATCTAATCTGACTTCAGACCCTCATCCCATTAGGGAAGTCAGCTGCTCTTAAACTTCAGAAAACAGTCGAAGAGCGGCAGGTAATTTGTATTTGTCATATCTTACATAATTTCTTATATAATATCATATCTCTTTGAATGAACCTTTGTATGAAATGTGAAAACCAGAGCAGGAACGTGGTTCAGCTGCTCTGCTCTTCATCACTCATGCTGGAGCTGTTTGCACTTGCTTTTGCTGTAGTAACCGACCCAAACACACTCTGACAGACACACACATCCTTTAGAAAGCTATGAAAGAGAGAAGGACACATTTAAAGATGTGGATGGTGGGTGGAGCAGGTGGGGCTCTGCTCCATTCAGACAGGTCAAAGGTCACAGGACCAGAAGTGAAGTTTGTCGTTGTAGTGTCGACTTCTGACCAGTTGCAGATCGTTTTTTAAATTATGCGAAAGACAGACAGACTCGATTCCTCGTAATATAATTCCAAGATGTCTGCCACGAGGACGATTCAGCCGGAAGGCACAACAAGACATGAGCTGTGTCCCAGTTCAACACAACACAAACACAAACACGTAATCTTTACTTTTTAATTTGTGTGTTCTGTTGAAATCAATGCGTTTCTTATAAAAACAGAAATGAACCACGATGACACACACACACACACACACACACACACACACACACACACACACACACACACACACACACACAGGTGAGACCTCTTGAAAGGCCTTTAGACTCTTTGTGTTCAATTAAAGTGTAAAAGCGATAAACCAAACCACTGCATCTCGTTATCTGTTCCCACCAGTTCACCTTACTGGTGTTAGGGGTCCCAGTGCCATGACAACAGTGGTCCATGAGGAGGCTATATTTAGTCCTGGATCTCTGCCCACTGCCATTGTCCTGCTGATTAAACAGCAGACAGACAGACATTCCCGGCTTCCTGTGGGCGGAGCTCCGTCTGGAGTCTGGACGAGATCTTCGGCGGTGGATTTTCCGCCATCGACTAAACTGCCAGTAAAATTAGATTTGGGCGAACTGGGAGGCCGTCCAGTGTCTGTTTGGAAAGCTGAAGACGACATGCCTCATGTTTGAATAACACAATTTAAACCCGGGTATTTATTCTGCAAACCGTTTCTTAATTTTCAGAACAATCACCAAATGTTGATGCGCAGACGGAGGACAAATGAGTGTGTTCGCTTTTATTTGAATAAACGCTAGATTTATGCAGCACGGGCGGATATTTTGCTGAGAGGTGTAAAAATAATTAGAGGTGATCCACTCGGGTATTGTTGGACATGTTGACACGATGAGGCCCGGCAGCAGACCGGGTGTCATTTAGACCCGGCGCGACCTGGACTACTAAGCCCCTGAGGATGGGTTTGGCTGCTTCGGGGTGTGTTCATTCATCTGTTTTCCTCTCGCCCCGCCAGGTGTGGTGCTGGTTTGTTTCGAAGGCGACTCGGACGGCTACATCAACCTGGTGGCCTACCCCTACGTGGAGAGCAACATGGAGGCCGGGGCAGCGGAGCACGAGGAGCGCGACCTCCCCGAGCGGGAGCAACCGAGGAGGAAGCACTCGCGGCGCAGCCTCCATCGCTCCTCGTCCGAGCACAAGGAGGAGCGGCCCGACCGGAGGGAGGCGCACGACAAGTACGGAGATTTAGAAAAATAAACGACTGTTTCCATCGTAATCATTTGAAACCTTTATTAACGCTCCGCTTCGCCCCCCCGCAGCCTCGCGGAGCTGAAGAGTCCGAGGCTCGACCCCAAGATCCACTCGGACGTCCCCTTCCAGATGCTGGACTGGAACAGCGGGTTGAGCTCGGAGAAGATCAGCCACAACCCCTGGAGCCTGCGCTGCCACAAGCAGCAGCTCAGCCGCATGAGGTCCGAGTCAAAGGACCGCAAACTCTTCAGTATCCTTCCTCGACCAATCAAATCAATGTTGGTTTTTTATTTGACAAAAAAAAAGGCTCTGGGGAAAGAAACTAGTAAGGGAAGTCAAGAATATACATGATTAAGGATTTTAGGATACAATGAGCTCCTCTCTCCTGGCCTCTCTCTCTCCTCCTCTTCCCTTCCTCAGGTGCTCCTGGGGTGCTCCTATGGACTTATGTTTCCGGGGAGCGCCTTGGGGAAACACCGAGGGATTTATATCTTCTTCTCCCTCTCATTTTTCTCCTCTCTATACTTCTAGATAAATTAATGAATGTCTCTTTAATGCTCATTACTAACTCTACTTCCTCTCGGGAGCCTCTGTGCTTCCTCTCCTCAAGCGTCCATGGATCGTGGCTGTCTGAAGCCGGTCCTGTTCCCTTCCATGGCGGCCCTGCTGATGCCCTTCATCTTTACCTCCGTCTGCTGTCGTGGATCATAGTCATCTGGGTCGTGGCCATGCCTACTACTCATGAATAAATTTCTGTGACATCCATTGAATGTGCTGTAACTCTGTTATGCTGATTCTGTACACATGACATCTATTGCTTCTGTCCATCCGGGGAGAGGGATCCTCCTCTGTTGCTCTCCCTCAGGTTTCTTCCCCTTGTTTTCTAGAGGGAGTTTTTCCTGATCCGATGTGAGGTTCCGGGACAGGGATGTCGTATGTGTACAGATTGTGAAGCCCTTAGAGGCAAATTTGTATTTGTGATTTTGGGCTATACAAAATAAACTGAATTGAATTGAATTTAATTAATATTATGCACATGGGACTAAATATTCAAGCACTGATGTTTAACACAGCAACTATTGTAAATCTAGAGAAGTCCACTACGGCCCACAGCTCTGATTGGTGGTTGCAGCCGTGCGCCGGCTCAGTAATGAATGTAAATGTCAGAGAGGCTGGGAGCTGACTGAGGTTACCGGGTCAAAGGTCACGTTTTTGATCCTCCGCTTCAAAGAGAGCAGCTGCCTGGAGAACACAGCAGCACAGTCCAGTCCAGACTCAACAGGTCCTCAGACACACTCCCGGTACCCTGTGTGTGCGTCCTCTGTTCCTTTCCTCGCCTCCTCTCCTTGTGCAACGTCAGTTAAATATGAAGTGTGGCCCATGGTCACGCCGAAAATTGATCTCAGCGCTCCGTTTTGAAGGACATCCCAATTCCTGAGATGCATCTCGAGGAGAAAGAAGCGAGGACACAGCAGTGACAAACGCCAGAAGGTCTCATTTGTTCAAATACCTGTCGCCTCGACTCCTCCCCTCGCATCACCCAGGGGCGGGACTAAGACGCGAGGCCAGGACAGGAATCGAACAGACGCTTTGAGTTATCGCAGTAGGAAAAGCTCAGGTGTTACTGATAAAGGCCTCTGACTCTCTGGGAAGTCTTTCAGTGTGAAATCATAGTTTTGTAACTTTTCTTTTAGTGTGTAAATTACAGATATACGTCGATAGTGTTGCACAGAAACAGGTTGTCCAGATTTCCATTAATGAACCAAAACATAAATGATCAATTAGTGGGTGAAGCTTTTCTGTTTTTATTTGAACCCGAAAACTTTTTCTCTTTTTCTTTTACATTAATCTTTTTTTTTAAGATTAGATTTTTAGTTTTCTGATCTGCAATCTTTTTTTTTTAAATTAGCTGTCAATGAAAGCGTTCCTTACATTCTATATACATTTATACATATTCACTATAAATACATATACTATATACATTTCCAAAACAACAAAACATGTTTTACGTTGCCTGTTTGTTTTTCTTTTATCAATAAGATAAAATGCTACACACAGATGTTAATATTAAACATTTGCAGGAAGTTCATTTTGTTGACGAGCGTTAAACATCTCTTGGCATTTGGCTCATTGTCAGTCTTCAGGGTTTGTTTGCAGAACAACTCGCTGTCTGTGATCCGAGCTCACGTCGGAAACACAACCCTCCAGAGACGATTGGCTTGACAAACCTGGATTTGCTCCTTAACTGCATCGTTTGAACCAGAGTTCCTGCTGCTGGAGAACGTGGTCCACCACTTCTCGTACCCGTGCATCCTGGACCTGAAGATGGGCACCAGGCAGCACGGCGACGACGCCTCCGAGGAGAAGGCGGCGCGGCAGATGAAGAAATGTGAACAGAGCACCTCAGCGTCGCTGGGGGTCCGAGTGTGTGGCATGCAGGTAGGCCAGCCGCCATACTCATCATCATAAAACGGGACCGTTCATCTTCACAGCAGTTGTACATGGTGGAAGAAGTACTCAGATCTTTTACTTACAGTATGTAAACATTGGCAATACTACTGTGTAGAAATATTACTGCCTTCGAAATGCTCCATACGCTCATGGAAAACCTGGAAGAGTCATGGAATTTAAAAATGGTTATTTCCGGGCCTGGAAAAGTCCTTGGAAAACTAAAATCCCCAAAGTTTAGTAAAAGTCATGTAAATGTGTTATATTCATGTGTTCATGTGGTTCATTTACGCTAAGTTTGAAATAATGAATATGCTTTTAAAAGAAAGACTCAAAATTAGATTAGATTCAACTTTATTGTCATTACACATGTACAAGTACAGAGCAACGAAATGCAGTTTAGCATCCAACCAGAAGTGCAATAGCAGTAAATACCAATATACAGATAATAATAAGTATTTTACAGATAATAAGTTAGTGATACTGTCGCCTCACAGCAAAAGGGGCCGGGGTTCCAATCCCGGTCTGGGCGGGCCTTCTGTGTGGAGTTTGCATGTTCTCCCCGTGTCAGCGTGGGTTCTCTCCGGGTTCTCCGGCTTCCTCCCACAGTCCTAAGACATGCATGTTAGGTTAATTGGACTCTAAATTGCCCATAGGTGTGAATGTGAGTGTGAATGGTTGTCTGTCTATATGTGAGCCCTGGATAGACTGGCGACTTATCCAGGGTGTACCCTGCCTTCGCCCAATGACAGCTGGGATCGGCTCCAGCGCCCCGCGACCCTAAAGAGGATAAGCGGTTCAGATAATGGATGGATGGAAGTTAGTGATATAGGTACGGGATATACAGATTGATTGATTGCGGTAATATGTACATGTTATACAGGTTGATTTGTGCATTAAATGTAGGTAGACTATAAGCAGGAACTATAAACATAATTTACAAAAGGCAAATGGGCATATGATAAGTTAAGTAATACAGATTGAGTGAACGTTAAATAGTGCGTAATAATAAACAGTAGCTGCCTAACGTTACTAGACTAGTGCAATGCTCAGTTTTTAGTGCAGACAGTTCAAAAGTGTTTGAGTGCAGGTGTAAAGTCTTTGGTCAGTGGGGGGAGATGACGAGGAGATGGGTTTGTGGGTGGAGGTGGTTGGGGAGTAGGGGGGGTGTCAGCATGGGGCAGAGTTCAATAAGGAAACAGCTCTGGGGAAGAAACTGTTCCTCAGTCTGCTGGTCCTTGTCCGGAAGCATCTGAACCGTCTGCCTGAGGGCAGGAGGGAAAACAGTCTGTGTGCAGGGTGGGAGGCGTCCTTGAGAATGCTGCAGGCATACGCTGAGTATATCCATAAATGTTTATTCTTTTAATCAAACTATTGTCTCTCATTCATTTGTGTCCTTTAAGGAATACTGTATGCTTTGGAATCCTCATTGTTAGTTTAAATACTACATTTTATCACTTTTTCATGGACACACCCAGATTTCACTCAATGTTTGGTCATGGGAATTTGGTGAAAAGTCCTGGAAAAGTCCTGGACCTCCGGCTGCACTTATTGTAGGTCCGCTAACTGAGATGTGATGTTCTGTGTCTGCAGGTGTACCAGCTGAACACCGGCCACTACCTCTGCAGGAACAAGTACTACGGCCGCGGCCTGTCGAGCGACGGCTTCCGCCAGGCCCTGCAGCAGTACATGCACAACGGGAAGGGTCTGAGGCAGGACCTCTTCGAGCCCATCCTCAACAAGCTTTGCAGCCTGAAGGCGGTGCTGGAGAGGCAGGCGTCCTATCGCTTCTACTCGTCTTCACTGCTCATCATCTACGAGGGAAAGGTGAGCCCATAGTCTGAAGCTCAGTTGGATTCAGACAGCTGTCATGTGTTCGGATGTTATGAACCACACTGAACTAATCGACGGCCCCGAAAAGGCTGTGATCCCTCACTGGCTTCCCACCCACAAACACTATGAACTGTGTGTGTTGGGAATCAAACCCTCTCGGACGCGTGAAATCGGAGCCGTCGACCTTCAACCCGCTAAAGACGGAGAGACAGTACGAACACGGTGAGCTCGGTGGGGATCAGGAGCCACGCTGTCTTCGTCTTCCTGTTCACCTGATGAATGAGAGTCCGGTGTGCTCTCGGCATAAAGCCGGCTCTGTTTGGAGCCGGTGTTTGAGTTAAGGTTCTCTTCCCATCCCGACCGCGGTCACATGCTCCGGCGTCTGTGGCTTTCGCAGGACCGTAACAAGCCCGTCCGTCATCGGCCCGAATGCTATGATTGGTTAATTGTGTTCTTATGTTACTTTACATTACATTTAGCTGACGCTTTTATCCAAAGCGACTTACATGATATACAGTAGACTCAGCAACGGTGAGCAATGAGGGTTAAGTGTCTTGCTCAAGGACACAACGACACAGACTGCCGGAGCCAGGGATCAAACCACCGACCTTCTGATTGAAAGACCGACTTGCTAACCACTGAGCCACAGTCTCCCCTACTAAATTTTATTCCAGGATTTCCTGATTAAATAACGTTTCTTTTCTGCGATGCTGAATTTTCCGTATTGATCCCGACTGTGAGTCTTGTCTGTAGGAACCCGAGGGCCCTGCAAGCCTCAGCTCTGGGCAGCATGCAGCCTTGCACCAGAAGACCCCCGTGGCCCCCGCTGAGCCCCACCATGGCCCCGCCCCCCACGCACCGCCGGCCCCGGACGCTCACTGTGAAAGGGACTTGAGCCAGAACCCGGACCCCGGGCCACCGCCCTCTCAGGGACCTGGACTGACGTCTAAGCCTGCCCCTTCCCCTCGTCCTCCCCCGCAGGCCCCGCCCACCAAGTCAGACTGCCACTCCTTCCACCCGCCTCTCCCCTTGCCGCACCCACATCCAGACTCCTCCTCCCCGGCTCCCAGCTTAATTTCCACTCCCCCTCTTCCTCCTCCCCGCAACAGCTCCCGCTCCCGCCCCCAGGCCCAGGCCCAGGCCCAGGCCCAGCCCCAGCCCCAGGCCCAACCCCAGCCCCACGCACGCGCGCACACACACACGCAGCACCGACACGGTTTGGCTGTAAATATGGAAGGTCATTCAGGACGTCACCATGACGTCACCATGACAACGTGGGCATTCTACAGTCGAGTAGTTACTATAGCAACATCCAGACGGTGGGACAGTGGAGCCGAAAGGACTGAAACCTCCGAGCTGATACGGAGAACTTGTGTCTGTTTCGAGGCTCAACACACACACACACACACACACACACACACACACACACCCTGGGAACAGTTGTCTGTGGAGCTGTTTGCAGCACACCGGGACAGAGCGTCCTCTCTGAAACTACCAATCAGCTGATTCCCGGGGGCCTCCCACTCCCTCAAACTCCTCCCTCACTCCTTCACACACACCCCGCCCCCCTCCTTTTCTCCACTCCTCTTCCTCTACAGATAACCAAACCTGTACAGGTGACCATGACTCTTTCAGCGTTACCTCTGCAACGCACTCAGAAACACATCCAGGCGACTTTCTTCGTTTTGTTTTTTCCTCTCCTGCGGCGCGGAGGGCGACTTCGCCCGCCGGCAGAGCGGCGACACGGTGCAACGTAGACGTAGGCTTCGAGGAGAGAATATAGAGGATGTTTCCCCAAAACGCTGTGTTTGCGTTTTGGGGGATTAATTAAAAAGAATGTTAGTCGGTGTCCTTTAAAATCGTCCTCTGGGTTACTGTGTAAAGCATAAGTGTCACTTTCCCCAAATCTGGTCTGCTGATATTTTTCTTACATTTAACAAATCCCATTTTAAAAAAAAGAAGAAAAAAAAACTCAAGCCAATACTATGAACAAGTATTATCTGTGTATCCAGAGTCTGATATATCACGTCCTCTGTGCCATAGAGCTCCATTTTTGTCTAAAACTATTAAAAACACATCAGCGCGTTGGGACACATATTCCTTAATTATCAACACACACACTGTAGTTTATTTTGACTCACACATACACACCGTCCTGCTGCCACTAACACTCCCTGGAGCACCACATGGAGCTGAAAATAGTCCCAAACAAATGCACTATTTCCTCCTGTTCGATTAAAAAAAAAAAAACTACAGTGACCAGCTGTTTTAGAAAAGTACTGAGAATTTTAAACGTGAGATTGGTTATTTTTATGTATGAAATTATTTTGGGGTCATTTTCTTTGATAGCCGACTGAAGAGGGGTGACGGGGATCTTCGGGCTCCAGGCCGACCTTGAAGATTCAGTCTTGACTTTGGAATTCAGCAGCTGACAAAACAATCTGTCTGCAACGGCCTTTGAGCAGATTTTCTGGAGCTTTCGATCTTCCTCAGAAGATGGAGTTACTCGGTTGTGTGGAATTGTTTGAATTTCCTCTTTTTTTTTAAGCTTTGAAGACTTTTCATCTGTGTTGACTCTTGAAGTTTAAAAGCTCCAGAACGGCTCCTACTCACCACTTCCTGTTGCTGTTTTCTTTTTCCAATGTCGAGAGGGAACATTGAACCTCCTGCTTTTTAAGCCAACATGGGCGAGAAGTCCTTTAAGTGCTTGTATAATATACATGATGGACTGTGTGATACAGGAGCTCCAGAAACAGCTACTTACTGGTCCTTGTGGTGGATTGTTGTGTGTTTGTGTGTGTGTGTGTGTGATCTATTTTTAAATGAATTCCTACTGTAGGAACAAAATTGGTTTGAGGCTGAGTGCTAGAGACAGGAAGTCACAACGTGTTGTTGGTTTTGGTCTTTTCATGGGATTTGTTGACAATAAGAAAAACTATAGATTAATGCCAGCCTTAGTCTTTAACTTAGGGCTGTGTGGTATTGTTGAATAACAAGAATATTTAATAAGAGGAATATTTTTCTTACATATATTATATACATATATATGTGATAAAATCACAATACGGAAAACTGCGCGAAATCATACAAAATAATTAAATTAATGAACTGTGTTCGAAGGGGAAAAAAATCATATTTATGTTTTTTTTTTTTTTTAAATCATAATTTGCCTTAGAATCATTAATTTGGATAAAGTCACTTTTAATTTTTGATCGATAATGTTTAATTATTGTCCCGCCTCAAAGGCTCTTGCAGCAAGGTGTGTAGAGTAATGGTGCGTTCACACCCAACGCGACGCTAATCACTGCCGTCCTGCCGGTTTGAATCAAACTGTTGCTGATCCACCAGAAGTAGCGCTAGCAGCGGCCTCATTCAGACGCTGTTGTGCGGCTACGGATGATATTATTGTAGCCGAGTGTCTGTTGTGTGTCTATATTTGTAACTCTAATAAAATGAAAACACGCTGCAGGGTAACTTGAACCACTTTTTTATCTCCTTCACACACGTATATCCCACAATTCCACTCCTTTTCCTTTCCGTTTCTCCCTCCACAATAAAAGCACCGGAAACGTAACTTGGAACACAGCTTCCTATATAATTGCTCGATCCTTAATATTATCGCTTACATTATGAACCCGGACACGGGGGCGTTTTATGGTCCGACATTAGAGGGACTTCCACAAGACGTTTAAAGCTTGGGATAGCCTTCTGTTAATTTTGTACTATAGGCTTGACATAATCTGCAGAGGATAAAATAAAATCTGCCTCCAAATTAATTGCACTTTCATGGAGACCAAATCTAAGAAGTATCGGTATCGGTACTCGGTATCGGCAAGTACACAAATAAAAATACTCGTACTCGTATCGGTTTGTAAAAAGTGGTATCGGGGCATCCCTATTATATACATATATATGTGATAAAATCACAATACGGAAAACTGCGCGAAATCATACAAAATAATTAAATTAATGAACTGTGTTCGAAGGGAAAAAAATCATATTTATGTTTTTTTTTTTTAAATCATAATTTGCCTTAGAATCATTAATTTGGATAAAGTCACTTTTAATTTTTGATCGATAATGTTTCATTATTGTCCCGCCTCAAAGGTGCCACGACTCGGACAAAGAAAACACAGTTCATGGTCCTGTAACTGTCAGCCACTCGCCTCATCTGATTGGTCCTGATGAGCCGGGCGTTGGCCAATCACACTCGTCCATTTATGCTTCCTTTCCACTGGTTCCAGAGGCCGGCTGTGACGCAGCACCGCCCCCTGCTGGACAGCAACGGGAAGTCAACCACAGGAGCTGGAATACGAAAGAGCAAATATGAATATTTTATTTTTTGGTTTATCGAGGTGATAATTAATTTTTTTATTGTAGCTCTACCCATGTGTGTGTGTGTGTGTGTGTGTGTGTGTGTGTGGGTAAATGTTTTGTCTTATACATGCTGCCCCTCCCCCACCTTACCCCACTCACCCAAATGTATAAAATGTAAAGAAACTCTGAGACACTGTGCGATGTCAGGCGAATTACGCAGTATTATTTGAGCTAACTAAAGTCTGTTTCCTTTGCTGCTGACCCGTCTTCAGGTAAACGCTGATCGGGGATCAGGACAAAGCCAGATTGTGTTTCGTGAAGAAGACGTGTGTGTGTGTGTGTGTGTGTGTGTGTGTGTGTGTGTGTGTGTGTGAGTGAGAGAGAGAGAGAGCAGGTAGACGCCATGGTTTGTTTCACTTCACATTTCAAAGGAGCTGGTGAAGAACTGCATGCACCATTATCGTCCTCCTGTGTCGGGTCAGCTTCCACCACAGCGTCCAACATTCTTGTTACAGTCGTTGCAGAGTCTAAAGTGTCAGAGTCTAAAGTGTGCAACTCTCTACTGGAGACTGGTGACAAGATTGCTGGACTTCTTGGATCTTGGCTGAGTACATTCTCTATAGAGGTTTCTCTGCTATATTCCTATTGTACTTGCTGTATTAGTTATACTATTTGGGGAACTATCTCTACTAGACTGTTAACCTGTACTGTCATTTCTACCTGAATTGTTTGAGCCGGGACTTTGCTTTGGTCAAGTGACTTAAACGCAACTGAACTAGCTAGGGTTAAAGTGTACTTCTGTAATCCAACTGTACTTGGGACTAGGCTCTAGTTTTACTTTCTACTTTAGAGGTAAACAGATCCTGTCCTTGTTCACTTTTGGCAAAAAGCAGCTGTTCTTGTGAAACTCTCACCTCACTGATTAAAGGGAAAGCCTGCTATTGTCCTGAGCCAGAGCACTCTCGATTGGAGCCTATCTCACTAACGACCTGGGGCGTAGTCAACTCAGCTGACTCAGCAGCTACTTAAAGCAGCTTCAGGAACCCACTCCTCAGTGTGCAACTCTCTACTGGAGACTGGTGACAAGATTGCTGGACTTCTTGGATCTTGGCTGAGTACATTCTCTATAGAGGTTTCTCTGCTATATTCCTATTGTACTTGCTGTATTAGTTATACTATTTGGGGAACTATCTCTACTAGACTGTTAACCTGTACTGTCATTTCTACCTGAATTGTTTGAGCCGGGACTTTGCTTTGGTCAAGTGACTTAAACGCAACTGAACTAGCTAGGGTTAAAGTGTACTTCTGTAATCCAACTGTACTTGGGACTAGGCTCTAGTTTTACTTTCTACTTTAGAGGTAAACAGATCCTGTCCTTGTTCACTTTTGGCAAAAAGCAGCTGTTCTTGTGAAACTCTCACCTCACTGATTAAAGGGAAAGCCTGCTATTGTCCTGAGCCAGAGCACTCTCGATTGGAGCCCATCTCACTAACGACCTGGGGCGTAGTCAACTCAGCTGTAGATAATTATCGCTATCACTGGTATAAAACCAGGTGTGGGTTTGAAGCGTCAGTGAAGAATCATTGTATGAAGACTCGGAGGATAAAGACAAAGGAGTCTTTCGTTGGAGTCAAGACTCGGAGGATAAAGACAAAGGAGTCTTTCGTTGGAGTCAAGACTCGGAGGATAAAGACAAAGGAGTCTTTCGTTGGAGTCAAGACTCAGAGGATAAAGACAAAGGAGTCTTTCGTTGGAGTCAAGACTCGGAGGATAAAGACAAAGGAGTCTTTCGTTGGAGTCTTCGGAGGCGGCTGAGCATTAATACTTCTCTGTGAAAATGTGCTTCCCGCCCATTCCCGTGTACATATCAACTCTTGATACTTTAGACCTCGGACCCGTTCTTACTTGCATCAAAATCCTTCCGCATGGATTTATCCCTCACGCTCCACACAAACCCAACACCTTGTCACAGGAGGCCTCTGGAACTGCCAGTCAGCTAACCGCAAGGCAGACTTCATCTCTGGCTTTGCTATCAAGCAATCTCTGGACTTCCTGGCTCTCACTGAGACCTGGATCACACCAGACAATACATCTACCCCTGCTGCTCTCTCGTCTGCCTTCTCCTTCAGCCACACACCTAGGCCCACTGGTCGGGGTGGTGGCACGGGTCTACTCATCTCCCCCAAATGGAGTTTTTCTCTCTACCCGCTTCCATTGCCTACACCACTGACTTTTGAGCTTCATGCTGTGACGGTTACCCATCCGGTTCAACTGAACATTGTTGTTCTCTACCGTCCACCTGGTTCCCTGGGAGATTTCTTGGAAGAATTAGACGTCCTCCTATCAAGTTTCCCAGAAAACGGCCCCCCTCTCATTCTTCTAGGTGACTTCAACATCCAGACCGAGAAGTCATCTGACCTGGTGCTCCTACTGTCTTCCTTCGCTCTCTCACTCAGTCCTTCACCTCCGACTCACAAAGCTGGAAATCATCTTGACTATATTTTCACCAGAAACTGCTCAACATCTAACCTCACTGTAACTCCACTTCACGTCTCCGACCACTTCTTTATCTCCTACTCTCTCCCACTCTTGGGAACTGACAACCCTCCCACAGCAACAGACTCTGCACCTGTGCGTCGCAACATTCGCTCCCTCTCTCCCTCCTCTCTGGCCTCGTCTGTTCTGTCAGCCCTTCCTTCAACCGACTCTTTCTCACTCATGCATCCGAACTCTGCCACGGACACTCTCCTCTCTACTCTGTCCTCCTCTCTTGATTCTCTCTGTCCTCTTACGACACGTAAGGTCCGCAACTCCCCTCCAGCTCCGTGGTTGTCAGACCCGGTCCGTGCCCAGAGAGCCACTTTGCGAGCATCGGAAAGGAAATGGCGAAAATCCAAACACGAAGATGACCTGCACGCCTATCACTCTCTTCTGGCCTCCTTCTCTGCCTCTATCTCTGCAGCCAAAAGCCTGTTCTACCAATCCAGAATTGAATCTTCTTTCTCTAACCCCCAAAAACTCTTCTCCATTTTTTCCAACCTCCTTGACCCCCCCTCTCCTCCTCCTCCCTCCACCCTTCTACCGAACCACTTTGTCGACTACTTTACAAAAAAGATAGATGACATTCGCTCCTCATTTACTGATCCCCCTCCCATAACTACATCTCCACTAACCCTATCCGCCTCCCCTTCGCTTTCCACTTTCACCCCCCTGTCTCCCGATCAAGTTCTTACCTTGGTAACCTCTGCCCGCCCAACCACCTGCCCCCTTGACCCCATCCCATCTCACATCTGACATGACCACAACATGAACATGAACATGACCACAACATGAACATGACCACAACATGCTCATGACCACAACATGAACATGACCACAACATGCTCATGAACATGACCACAACATGAACATGACCACAACATGAACATGACCACAACATGCTCATGACCACAACATGAACATGACCACAACATGAACATGAACATGACCACAACATGAACATGACCACAACATGAACATGAACATGACCACAACATGCTCATGACCACAACATGAACATGAACATGAACATGACCACAACATGAACATGAACATGACCACAACATGCTCATGAACATGACCACAACATGAACATGACCACAACATGCTCATGACCACAACATGAACATGACCACAACATGCTCATGACCACAACATGAACATGACCACAACATGAACATGACCACAACATGAACATGACCACAACATGAACATGACCACAACATGAACATGACCACAACATGCTCATGACCACAACATGAACATGACCACAACATGAACATGACCACAACATGCTCATGACCACAACATGCTCATGACCACAACATGAACATGACCACAACATGAACATGACCACAACATGAACATGACCACAACATGAACATGACCACAACATGAACATGACCACAACATGAACATGAACATGACCACAACATGAACATGACCACAACATGAACATGAACATGACCACAACATGAACATGACCACAACATGAACATGACCACAACATGAACATGACCACAACATGAACATGACCACAACATGAACATGAACATGACCACAACATGAACATGACCACAACATGCTCATGACCACAACATGCTCATGACCACAACATGAACATGACCACAACATGAACATGACCACAACATGCTCATGACCACAACATGAACATGAACATGACCACAACATGAACATGACCACAACATGAACATGACCACAACATGCTCATGACCACAACATGAACATGAACATGACCACAACATGAACATGAACATGACCACAACATGAACATGACCACAACATGAACATGACCACAACATGAACATGACCACAACATGAACATGACCACAACATGAACATGACCACAACATGCTCATGACCACAACATGAACATGACCACAACATGAACATGAACATGACCACAACATGCTCATGACCACAACATGAACATGACCACAACATGAACATGAACATGACCACAACATGCTCATGAACATGACCACAACATGAACATGACCACAACATGAACATGACCACAACATGAACATGACCACAACATGAACATGACCACAACATGCTCATGACCACAACATGAACATGACCACAACATGCTCATGACCACAACATGAACATGAACATGACCACAACATGAACATGACCACAACATGAACATGACCACAACATGAACATGACCACAACATGAACATGACCACAACATGAACATGACCACAACATGCTCATGACCACAACATGAACATGACCACAACATGAACATGACCACAACATGAACATGACCACAACATGAACATGAACATGACCACAACATGAACATGACCACAACATGAACATGACCACAACATGAACATGCTCATGACCACAACATGAACATGACCACAACATGCTCATGAACATGACCACAACATGAACATGACCACAACATGCTCATGACCACAACATGAACATGACCACAACATGAACATGACCACAACATGAACATGACCACAACATGAACATGACCACAACATGCTCATGACCACAACATGAACATGACCACAACATGAACATGACCACAACATGAACATGACCACAACATGAACATGAACACAACATGAACATGACCACAACATGAACATGAACATGACCACAACATGAACATGAACATGACCACAACATGAACATGACCACAACATGAACATGACCACAACATGAACATGACCACAACATGAACATGACCACAACATGAACATGACCACAACATGCTCATGACCACAACATGAACATGACCACAACATGCTCATGACCACAACATGAACATGACCACAACATGAACATGACCACAACATGAACATGACCACAACATGAACATGACCACAACATGAACATGACCACAACATGCTCATGACCACAACATGAACATGACCACAACATGAACATGACCACAACATGCTCATGACCACAACATGAACATGACCACAACATGAACATGAACATGACCACAACATGAACATGACCACAACATGCTCATGACCACAACATGAACATGAACATGACCACAACATGAACATGACCACAACATGAACATGACCACAACATGAACATGACCACAACATGCTCATGACCACAACATGAACATGACCACAACATGAACATGACCACAACATGAACATGACCACAACATGCTCATGACCACAACATGAACATGACCACAACATGAACATGACCACAACATGAACATGACCACAACATGAACATGACCACAACATGCTCATGACCACAACATGAACATGACCACAACATGAACATGAACATGACCACAACATGAACATGACCACAACATGAACATGACCACAACATGCTCATGACCACAACATGAACATGAACATGACCACAACATGAACATGACCACAACATGAACATGACCACAACATGCTCATGACCACAACATGAACATGAACATGACCACAACATGAACATGACCACAACATTAACATGCTCATGACCACAACATGAACATGACCACAACATGCTCATGAACATGACCACAACATGAACATGACCACAACATGAACATGACCACAACATGAACATGACCACAACATGCTCATGAACATGACCACAACATGAACATGACCACAACATGAACATGACCACAACATGAACATGACCACAACATGAACATGACCACAACATGAACATGACCACAACATGAACATGACCACAACATGCTCATGAACATGAGACGGAACGAGAAAGTCGTGCTTCATGTGGGATAAGAGTTCAAAACCTCTTTCTGTTCTCAAACCCTGTCGTTGTCTGGCAGACGATGACGATGATGCAAAAACAGCTGTTAAACACGGACAAAACAATATCATAAATGCTGAGTAGAATACACGATCAATAGCAAATGGGCTGAACTGTAAATTATTTTGAATCTTCAGCGAGTAGAAACAAAGAAATAAAAGACACCAAACGTTTCCTCACAGCTCTGCACATGCTGCTTGAAGGAGAGATACTGTGGCTCAGTGGTTAGCAAGTCAGTCTTTCAATCAGAGGGTCAGTGGTTCAAACCCTGGCTCAGCCAGTCCATGTTGTTGTGTCCTTGAGCAAGACACTTAACCCTAATTGCTCACTGTTGCTGTGTCTACGGTCTACTGTATAGCATGTAAGTCGCTTTGGATAAAAGCGTCAGCTAAATGTAATGTAAAAAGAGCGTTTTGTCAAGTATTTATTGACGTTAGCAGTATATTGAACAGGCACCAACAGAGTCACCTACTTTGTCGTTCAGTCTAAGTGTCCTCGGCATCTCAAGCACATCCTCACAAACAGGTATCGCATGTTACAGTAAACTGCTGTTCCGTTTATAGTCTCTAAAAAGAGAACCTTAAAAGAATGTGACAGAGGGGCTAAGCGACCGAAATGTGTATTTCCTAGTTACTAAACACGGGTCCTGAGAGGCCACTCCTACGACACATCTGCCTCATGCACGCGAACATAAACCAGTTAACTCAAAAAACAGTTAATCTCGAACACCGGTACATTATTTAATATTGATTAGTCTAATCTGTCCTAGTCTCTAATAACTGGTGGTGTTATAATTGCTGCTCTGTGACAGATCAGGATATTAAATCAGCAGAATTGTTTTAATCAATTAATCAACTAATTGTTTTGTTTAATGTGAGAAAATAGTAAAATATTAGTTTCCAACAGTCCAAACTGACGTCTTCAGATGTTTTGTCCAACCAAGAGTTTAAAACCCAAAACCTCAAAAGCATAAATACATAAATAAAAGCGGGAACTTGCAAATATTTGCCAACTGAATAAAGATTATTTTACATGGAAAGATCCCATCTACCTAAAACTCTTTCACACCTGGGGGGTAACAATAAATATACATTGTATGTTTCTACCATTTAGAAACAGAAAATAAACATTAACGTCAGCATGGACAATAAAAAAAAGATAATTCATTTGGTGATTTAGTTTTTATTATATTTGTGTCATGTTCTCAAGACCACAATGAGCCAGCTGGAGGAGGAGGATGATGATGATGATGATGGCTGCTGTGTATAACATTGTTGCCAACTTCAAGAGGGAATGAGGGGATCCTCCATTCTGTGACGCTTGTATGATGTCTGACACAACAGATTGGATTATTTGATTACTCGTCAGCTTGATGACTGGTTTCAGGACTCCATCATCATCATCTCTCCATCATCTCCCCAGTCAGATAGTTTTGATTTTATTTGTCCACGTTTGTCATGTTTAAACGCCGCAAGCTGCCAAAACTAAATTAAAAAAAAACTATACATTTTGTTAATAAATCATTTATTATTAAATTAACCTCCAATGTTTCGGGGCGGAGGCAGAAATCTCTCCGATGAAGGGAAGGGAGGATGTGTTTTTTGGGTGTACATCCCCCTTTACGAGCCAGCAGCTTCAAGAGTCTTTATGTGAAAAAGCCTTCAAACAGGATAAGAGACAGTTAAAAGCAGCTGGATGCCGAGCAGCTGGTCACGTTCCTCCAGCCAGCAGTGGCGACGACTCGGAGGCGTCCCGCTTGAGGTGTGGCGCTGCGGCGCCGCCGTGTGGCCAGGCGTCGTACAGGTGGCTGCTCTGCAAATCTGCTTCGGCTCGCAAAGTTATTACCCCATATTAACCCATAACACTAACCCAGTGGTTCTCAAACTGTGAGATGCGACCCTCTAGTGGGGCACGGAGGTATTACAGGTGGGGCGCGAGAGGGTTGGGTAAATGTAGATTTATTTTTTATTAAATAATAATCCAATCCGTTGTCTCAGACATGCAAGTGTCACAGAATGGAGGCTCCCCCCTTGTGCCCCGTGTAAAAGTGCATTTACCTCAACCTCAAAATATATATAAAGACCTACCTCAACTTCAAAATATATGTAAGCATCAACCTCAAAATATGTATAAGGATCTACCTCAACTTCAGAATATATATATGGATCTACCTCAACCTCAGAATATATATAAGGGATCTACCTCAACTTCAGAATATACATAAGGATCTACCTCAACCTCAGAATATATATAAGGATCTACCTCAACCTCAGAATATATATAAGGGATCTACCTCAACTTCAGAATATATATAAGGGATCTACCTCAACTTCAGAATATATATAAGGGATCTACCTCAACTTCAGCATATATATAAGGATCTACCTCAACCTCAGAATATATATAAGGATCTACCTCAACCTCAGAATATATATAAGGGATCTACCTCACCTCAGAATATATATAAGGATCTACCTCAACTTCAGAATATATATAAGGGATCTACCTCAACTTCAGAATATATATAAGCATCTACCTCAACTTCAGAATATATATAAGGGATCTACCTCAACTTCAGAATATATATAAGCATCTACCTCAACTTCAGAATATATATAAGGGATCTACCTCAACTTCAGAATATATATAAGTGTTGTGTCGATTCATGATTACAAGCTGGACTGAGCACTCAAAGCACTGCCAAACTGCAGGGGGCAACAATGCAACCCGAGCTGGTGAAACCAACTTCCAGGAAGTGCTCTTAGGACCATATTGACCTGTGCACCCACAGGCAGTGCATGTGCACGGCAGTGAAATGTTTGGTAAGAGCTTACTTGGCTCTCACTCATTCCTGAGAAGAGATGCTAATGACCACAGCTCCTGATCATCCAAAGACGCAACTGGTAGGACAGAATGTGTTGAAGTGTTGAATTCATTCTTCTATAGGACTTTTTGTTTGGTTGTAACATGCAGTTTAAATAAATAGCGAAGACCTTATTATGTGAACATAGAACTTGACAGTAACGTTACTCTAAACATGTGTATTGTTGAATCATTAAATAAGTTTAATTCTGAGATTGATATGTTAATTATTAACTTGTAAAGATAACCTAAATAGCTAAGTAAAGATCCTAGGGGGATCTAAATGACTAAATGAATGTTGGGTTTGGTTTGAGGATTCAGTAACATTTATTTATGCTTATTTTGAGAGAATGACTGTTGTGCGGAAAACAACAAGAAATTCAGGAGGCGACGGTGCAATAAAACACTCGAAAGAATTTAAGTTGGACCACACTGTATTTACTCAATTTAAGGCAGAAACATCACATTCCGGGCAGTAATACGTGCACGGACCTGATGGCAGTCACGACTAGTTCGCTTCTCACACAAAAGGCCCCTACAGAGAGTGCGCTTCAAGTTTTGTATTGGAAGCTCGAGGGATCCTATTGGCTCTGAGTCGTGTTGCAGGCGGAACGCTATCCTTCGTCGCGCAGCCTGATTGGATCACTGAGCATACTCCGCCCACACTGGATCCCGATCGATCGCTCTTCCTTCTTCTCTTCTCTGTTGTCGAGCAGAGTCTCACGATTTACAACTGTTGTCAATACATGTTTGGTTTCCCTGTCTCTGGTCGTTATCTGTTTAGTTTATCTACTCAGGCTCACATTCCTTTCTTCACCTTCTGACCACTGAGGGAGTCTTTGTCCTCCCTGGGATTCCACTCCAGGCCTTACTCTTTGGCCACTCTAAGAATCTAACTTTATTCATTACTACTACTACTCTAAGAGGCACATCTTATCATTCTTTTCACGTGACTAGGGTGTATATGTTAATGTATTGACAAGTCCTCAGTCTGCTGCAAAAGGGGGGGGGGTTCCGAAGTGTGTGTGTGTGTGTCTCTCAGTCATGCGCGGTTTATGACCCTTTTAGTACTTTCGAATCTACCACGTGACTAATATAGTGTGTGTGTTGTCATATTGTCACATGCAGCATTTATTTTCTCTACAAATCCCCCTTTTCACACCTGCTAGGTGTGATAATCATTCAAGGTGTAATGCAGTGCAACAGGTAAGAAACAAAAAAAAAAAAAAAAAAAGAAAGATAAACAATAACAACAAAAATAAAAATCGATCTCCCCCTTTTCACACATGCAAGGTGTGACCAATACTAACATGAACTGTCTATAATCGATGACTCGTCCCACTGCTCCTCCTCCAAGTCCACTGCGAGCAGAGGACAAGCCGCTGCTGTATGGTGATGGGGTGATTTTTTTTTTTTCGGACAATGTGGTGATGATGAGTCTACTCATGAGGGTACAGAGGCAAAGTATGCAACAACATCCACAAGTCATTCACTCACAGACTTAATCATGTCCCCCCTTGATAAACAGATACATCAATCAAAAGCTTATTTCTTTATCTTCAACTCTTAATTGATTCCTTTGAATGTTTTTTTTTTAAATTTTTATTAAATGTAGCTTCAATCAGTCTCTGCAGAAGTCCATGGCTGCAGCAGCATCCTCAGTGGATCATGACTGTAGTGGCAAGACAAAGTATGGTTATTATGGACAGAAATGCATTTTCCTTTTCCAAACATACTGTCCAACCAGCTCGTGATGGGATCATCAATCCCAGCATTCTCTGCAAGGTGGTGACTCAATGCCGTAAGACCAGTCAGCGCTTCGGTCACTGATCCATCAGGAGCTGTGTTGCTTGGGATGAAAGTAAAACAGGCAGTTCCAAACATTTTACAGACTCCGCCTTTCTCAGCATCACTAAAATTAAGAATTCCTTTTACTTATTTTTCATAGTTGTTTACCAATTTCTCCTTCTAAAATCAACACTGAGCTCCCCTTGATAAACAGACACTCCCTAGGCCTCTGGGTGTTTGATGATTTCTTCACTGGGTTGAGACAAGTGCCCCTATTGGTTTCACCTCCCTTTGTAACCAGACTTCACCACAGAGGAGATGGGTGTCCCTTAGGAGTCTTCAGTAATGCAGTTTTCTGCAGACAACTGGTGCACATTCTTGCAATAAGTGTGATGAATCCAGGGTGCTCTCACTTTGATGTGCGGACAGCAGTTGATGTGCTATGATAGTTGAATGGTCCTTCCCCCCTTACTGCATTCCAAGTCTTTCTCTTTACGACCCACGTGGTCCAAATGGTCAGGGGATGGTCATCTCAATTCTTCTTACATTCCTGGTATCCTGCTGCTGTGTTCTCCTTTTCCCTCATCCTGCCAACAAACATCCTAAACTTTGTCACCAATATGCTCTCTGCTTAAAATGTACTGGACAGTTTCTAAGATAACTTCAACTGTTTTACTTTTGTTTATAGTCATGTTTAAGGATTTAAGATTACAAATGCTGTTCACACGAGATGGTGTTATCTTCTTGCTCTATCAATTTAGTTTTCTACTTTCAGGTGCTAGAATGACAGATCTGCATGCTCCGAAAACACTTCACACCGCTCTACTTCTAAAGTTCTAAACAGCTTTACATCCTGAATTAGCAGTCTGTGTCAGCTTATCTGTGTGCGTGTGTGTGTGTCCTTCTCTCTAATTCTCTCTTTCATACCTGTCTCTCACTTGCGTCTCCACGCCTCAACCAACCACATTTATACTTCCCACAATCCTTCTCTCACTTCCTTTTTCCCTCTTATTCTTTGTTCAATCTGATGAACCAAATATTGACATCATGTGACTGTCAATCTTCCCTTAGTGCACTATTATTATTCTTATCTTATTTATTATTAGTTCACTAGGACACATCTGTTGCATCTCAAATGACTTTCTCATGGAACAGAATTCTCACCGGGTGAGATTCTTTCTAGTTCCAGCTTTGGACTGGCAATCTTGAACTCCGTCAGTGGAACAGCTTCTCACTGCTGAATTAGTTCTCTGTAATTCACGACTCTGTTTCAGCTAAAACCTTTTTAAATATCACTAAAGCTTTGTCAGCTTCAGAAGTTCAGAATATTTCACTTTTACTCTCCACAGCTGCAGTTAATTTATTATCTTTTGCTTACTTTATGTCCCTGTTCCCCTAGGAATGTCAATAGCTCCAGAGTGTCTTCTCTGCACGTATCTTGTGTTTTGGAACATGTCCTCAACATAAAGTCAAATCTGTCTCCACTGTGGAGGTTCAACTTCAGCTAGATTAGCAGCTGTAGCAGTGGAGGGAAGCACACACGCATAGGACACGTCTTTCACAGGTTCCATCGGTCTCTTTATTCAGGGTTTTCCACACAGCAACTCACTCTTGCTCATCCTGTCACCGGTCTACCCCCGACTGATTACCCAGCCGGGCTTAAATAGCCTGGCCCACTCAGTAGAATCAGCTGTGGCTAATAAGCCACAGCTGATTTGAGTGTTTTCTCCCTTCCCTCTCTCGCGCCGCAGGCGCGCTAGCCACGCCCCCGCCCACATACCCCCACCGCCAGACTTAGGCCGGGGAGCCACCGGTCTAACCAACTCCCCCCCCCTCCCTCCCACTGGGAGCGGGAGTCGGCCCCGACCATCTGCACCCCCGACCTATGGACCACCATGGAATTAACTTGCGTTTCCGCCAGATGCCAACGGGTGGTCCGGGCGTTGGCATCCTCCATCCGTGGGGGTCCGGGCGCGGGACGTGGCCCGAACAGAGGGCGATCGAGCGCCCCGGGAGGCAGGTCCCTCGCGACCTTCGCCGGCCCCCTCCCGGGACTAAACCGGCTCTCACCCTCCGTCCGACGCGGCAACCTGCAACACAAGAGAGAGAGAGAGAGAGAAAATTAGGCACTCTCTATTCGGGCACGTACCACCCCCATGCCCCCCCGGCCCGCTGCCCCTCGGCACGGGCCCGAGCCGCCTGTTCGGCCCGCAGCTGCCGGCTCAGCCGCCTAATCGTCGCCTTATCCCGGCGCCGGTCCTGCGCGGCCCATCGCAGCTCCTGCCGGAGCCGCTCAGTCTCCCTTGTTCCTTGCCGGTGTGCCGGCTGGGGGCGGGGCCCCTCCCGGCGGCCCGCCGCCACCATCTCCGGCCTGGGGCGGAGGGGTCCCAGACCCGGACCCCCTGATCCACCTCCATTACGGGGCAATCCGCTTGCCGGTGCCCCGGCTCCCCGCACGTCCAGCAAACGGGCCCCGCCAGCCGCGGGGGCCCCCCTGGATCCGGCCCGGCGTTCTGGCCGCTGTCGGGGTTGGCCGCCCGCTCCAGCGGGCCCGGTCCTCGGGCCGGCCACCATTCGTCCCGGGCGCCGATGCCCCCTCTCCACGTCGCCGGCGGGTCCCACTCCGCGAGCTCCGGCGGCGCCTTCCGCCGCCTTCCCCGCTGCTCCGCCCTTCTCCCCGGGCTCTGCTCTGCTGGAGGCGGAGCCGGCCTCGTCCGGGCCGCCGGTGGGTTGGCAGGCCCCGAGTTCGACGCCTTCCGGCGCGCTGCTGTCGGTCCCGCCGGCGCCGTCTGCGCCGCCGCGTCGGCCCGGGTGGGCTTGTCGGTCGCCACCGCAACGTTCCTCCTCGCCGGTGGGGCCGGCCGCTCCTTCGTGTCGGCGGTCTGGGTCGTCGCCCCGGCCCGGGTGGGCGTGTCGGGGCTCACCGCCGCGTCCGTCCTCGTTGGCGCTGCCGGCCGCTCGGCCGCGTCCGAAGTCTGCGTCGCGGCCTCGCGCCGCGCCACTGGGCCGGTCTGGGCGGACTTCTCCTTCCAGCCCACCCGGTCCGTCTGGGCCCCCGTCCCCTTCCGCGGGGCCGGGGCCGGCCGGGTTGGGGCCGCCGGCTCCCCGGGCGGCCCTTCGGGCAGTCTCCGTTCTCGGTACTCCTCCGCCAGCATCACCGTGATCCCCAGCGTCCTTGGCTGCTGTCCGCAGACCCAGTCGGCCATCTGGCCCGGCAGGCCCTGCAGGAACTGTTCCATGCTCACCCGCTCTACTGCGGCCTCCAGCTGGCCGGGACCCCCGGTCCGGAGCCACCGCCCCGCCTGGTGCCACACCTCCTCGGCGAAGGCGTTGATCGGGCCTCCGGGCTCCAGCCGCATCTCTACTTCCTCTCGGGATCCTCTGTGCTTCCTCTCCTCAAGCGTCCATGGATCGTGGCTGTCTGAAGCCGGTCCTGTTCCCTTCCATGGCGGCCCTGCTGATGCCCTTCATCTTCACCTCCGTCTGCTGTCGTGGATCATAGTCATCTGGGTCGTGGCCATGCCTACTACTCATGAATAATTTCTGTGACATCCATTGAATGTGCTGTAACTCTGTTATGCTGATTCTGTACACATGACATCTATTGCTTCTGTCCATCCGGGGGGAGGGATCCTCCTCTGTTGCTCTCCCTCAGGTTTCTTCCCCTTGTTTTCTAGAGGGAGTTTTTCCTGATCCGATGTGAGGTTCCGGGACAGGGATGTCGTATGTGTACAGATTGTGAAGCCCTTAGAGGCAAATTTGTATTTGTGATTTTGGGCTATACAAAATAAACTGAATTGAATTGAATCTCGCGTAGCCCCCGGCGGAGGTCCTCTGTCATCTTCCCCCGCCGGTCCTCCGCCGGTGCCGCTCCGTCCGCCGGGGCCCCGGGTGCGCCCGTCGCAGCCGCTGGGGTCCCCGTTGCCCCGGCTCCCCGTCTCCTCCGGGCTTTCGTCCGCCGACCCTCCGAGACCTCCCCGGGCTCGAGCGCCGTGGCGGCGCCCACCAGCTGGCCGTCTCCCCGGCTCTCCCGCGTCGCCGCTTTCAGCTCGAGATACTCACTCCACTCGGCCCCCGAGTGATACCGCAAAAACGGCCTTCCCTCCTCCGCCACCGGGGTCCTCTCGGGCCCCACGTTGGGCTCCACTGTAGCAGTGGAGGGAAGCACACATGCATAGGACACGTCTTTCACAGGTTCCATCGGTCTCTTTATTCAGGGTTTTCCACACAGCAACTCACTCTTGCTCATCCTGTCACCGGTCTACCCCCGACTGATTACCCAGCCGGGCTTAAATAGCCTGGCCCACTCAGTAGAATCAGCTGTGGCTAATAAGCCACAGCTGATTTGAGTGTTTTCTCCCTTCCCTCTCTCGCGCCGCAGGCGCGCTAGCCACGCCCCCGCCCACAGCAGCCATTCTCTTAGAAGGGCTTTTAGAACTTTTACAATACCCCTGAGTCTAAAGAATGATTATTCAGCTACTGGTGTTATTCTCTCAGCAGCCTCTGGTTGTATTGGACATTATCTCTGGAAAGGCCTAACCCTATTTTTATTTTTATAGTCACAGGCTCTACTCCCCCTTTTGACCATAAGGTCTTATTAATTATTTTCTAAACCTCTTCCTCCTTTGAGGAGAGGGAAAGATGTCTCACGTGTTTTCAGACAGCTTTTTTTAATTTCTTTGCTGCAGTAACTCAGTGGTTGTGTAGGTTCTACTGAGGAGGAATAATACACCTTGAGGTTCCCTCCCCTCAGTCCTCTACGTTGGACACAACCTTCCCATTCTCCCTTATCCATTTTCTCAGGCTCCAACCTTCTTCCTAGTTTACCTGTATTCATCAGAATATATATTTATACATTAAATTGTACATTGGAAATGATTGTTGACTGTGGGTAACATGTATGGAGACCACCAGGGAGCCTGCAAAGCCTTCATCACCTCCCCCTTTTCCCAAATTGTCTTTACCACATATATTAAGGTGTGTACCAGATAATTATCACTCATGATTATTATACCAGCCATCAAATAATGGCTCAGAATAATGGCCTCCTGCTTAAGTGGATAGTACTTCATGCCTGGCCTGAAATCAGATTTTGGGTGTCGCTCTCCTCATCGGTCCTACGTCATATTTATGCGCAGTCCACAGAGAAGTGGGCACCTCAGACAGCTCAGCCATGTCGACAGATGGAACATTAGACCCCATGGTGTCTGTGTTTTGATTAAACATACGTTGAATAACTCTCTTTTTACTATTATTAATGTACATTTGTTTTGTATACATTGCCTTTCACACTGTATCGGTTCACAGGATCCTCTGTAGGCCTCAATTCAGGAAGCAGAGTCTGCATGCTCAGCCAACCAGCCACGTCCTTCACTCCATTCCAACATGTTGAAACTCCCCCTTGAACAACTCAGATTGTGCAGAAGACAGAGACAGCAGCAGCATTCTCGGCCTGATAAATGTATATGGCAGCACCACTAGAAACTAAACTGAGTGACTCTTGAGTCAACCAAAAATGGAACATATTCACCTTTTAATAGTTAATTAATATGACTTATGGTCATTTTATAAAACCTTAATTTTCATTCAAATATATATGTTTGTGTGTCTGTGTTCCTAACTTCTAATGTGTGTATTGCATAATTTGCTCACCCTGTGTGTTGAGCTGTGTTTGTGTGTCGTGGTCCTTCCCTGGGGTCCGTCCCGCCACCTTCCGCTCCCCTCAGTCGGATTGTTGCCGGGTCCTCCCACCAGTCCTGTCTTTATTCCACGGAGCTTGTGTGCAGTCCCTTCACCGATGTCCAGCTTTGCCACAGGTGGCACACAAAGTCTCTGGTTCATGTGGGTCAAAGTCTCTGGCCCTCAGTTTTTCCTCTGCCGCCCCTTTCTTCTCTTTTGGGTGGAAATCTTGTTCAAAAACACAACTGCAATTTTGTCAATGTCCAGTTTGATCCTTCTGCTCATCAGGTGGCCTGGTTGGCCTGTATTCTCCAACAAAATAGAGAAGAGTTCTTTCAACCTCAACCAGATTATCTTTGGCTTGTCACATAATTCTTTACGTCTTCAATGTCTTTTCCTCCCCATGGGCATTATCTCATCCTGGGGTTCGGAGTGGGGCAAGCAGGCTCTGGGTGTGTCCTGGCATGGTTCCAGCTCAGCTTTCCGTGTGAAGGGTCGGTTCTTTTCCTCTTCGGACTGGTGGTTGGACGGCTTCCCCCTTTAGAGCATATGGCGGCGGCACGGAGTCCAGATCAGGATCCTCGTGACCATGTACCTCGGACAAAGAAGGACACGGTTTAGCAGTGCATTCTTTTTCCATCCATTCACATTAATGTTATTTATTATTTATCTCATTTTTTTTTAATTTTTTCCTTACTTTCTGCTGCCCCTCCTCTCTCCGCTCCACACACACTCCGAGCTGCTTCAGTTGTTGCAGCTGAAACTGCCTTTCTCAGGAATCCCCAGTTGCATCCACTCCTCCCCTTGTTTGGACAGTTTGTCTGTCCTTCTCCCACATACCTCTTATCCCTACGATAAGACTTAGTAGACTGGCTGCACATGCTTGACCCTGCTCCAACTTTTACACATACTTTTAATCTAATTCAAAGTTTATATCGCACAACACTACCAACGTAGTTTTATTTTAGTTTTCTCTATTTTTTAAAAGCTCACTTTGCCCGGCTTAATATTTTGAGTCTTAAATAAAAATGATATGTCAATCATAACTGTGTGAGAGCATCGTCAGTCTTTTTCCTGCAGCACACGAACCTGCCACACTCAAAACAAAAACAAAAAACCCTGGACCCACACCACTCTTATTTACCTTTTATCAGTGGAGGGCCAACTCCCATTAAACATGATTAATAATTTTCCCTCTATCTCCTTTTCCAAATATAATTTCTGCATTACTTTTAGTATAGTGCCATTTAACCCTTTTATGGCTTATTCACCCTGACTTCTGAGGAAACTCCATAAATCCTTTTAACCGTATAAATCAGAGGAAGGCTCCTTCTCTCAGAGCCTATATCACTTATTTTAAAGTTTTAGCAATAAACAGCACTTCCACACATAAGACACACAACAGGTAATCACCCTGTACAACAGATACAACACACAACAATTAGTACAGTGCACTATTTACCAGAGGTGGGACAAAGTCATTGTTATGCAAGTCACAAGTAAGTCTCAAGTCTTTGCCCTCGAGTCCCAAGTCAAGTCGAGTCAAAGATGAGGCAAGTCCCGAGTCGAGTCACAAGTCAAAGCCAACAAGTCTCAAGTCGAGTCCAAAGTCCTACCATTTTAGTTTCGAGTCATTTCAAGTCCTCTTACCACAGAAATAAAATGTATACAAATCATGTATGTCTGTAAGATTTGTATTTATTTAAACCTCTTTTTATACAATGACATTAATCAAATACAGTAAACATTTTCACAAAAAATGCTTGTATTTCAACAGCATATTGCACTAGAACAATGCACAGCAACTTCAGTCCTGTATTGTATTGACCTCATATTGCAAAACAGTTTAACTTTCAAATAGACATGGGTCCTTTTAGCCTGAACTTTTTTAAACATGTCATCAATAAAATCCTCACTCCTCAAAATGATCACTTCTGAAAAACTGGACCAACCTGATAATATAACTGGAATGACTCCATAGAGACTTGAGTGAGCTGTGTGGACAGGTGATGAGCAGAGAGTGAGTGAGTGAGCTGTGTGGACAGGTGATGAGCAGAGAGTGAGTGTGTGAGCTGTGTGGACAGGTGATGAGCAGAGAGTGAGTGAGCTGTGTGGACAGGTGATGAGCAGAGAGTGAGTGAGCTGTGTGGACAGGTGATGAGCAGAGAGTGAGTGAGTGAGCTGTGTGGACAGGTGATGAGCAGAGAGTGAGTGAGTGAGCTGTGTGGACAGGTGATGAGCAGAGAGTGAGTGAGCTGTGTGGACAGGTGATGAGCAGAGAGTGAGTGAGTGAGCTGTGTGGACAGGTGATGAGCAGAGAGTGAGTGTGTGAGCGCATGCGTGCTGTGGACAGGTGATGAGCAGAGAGTGAGTGAGCTGTGTGGACAGGTGATGAGCAGAGAGTGAGTGAGCTGTGTGGACAGGTGATGAGCAGAGAGTGAGTGTGTGAGCGCATGCGTGCTGTGGACAGGTGATGAGCAGAGAGTGAGTGAGCTGTGTGGACAGGTGATGAGCAGAGAGTGAGTGAGTGAGCTGTGTGGACAGGTGATGAGCAGAGAGTGAGTGAGTGAGCTGTGTGGACAGGTGATGAGCAGAGAGTGAGTGAGCTGTGTGGACAGGTGATGAGCAGAGAGTGAGTGTGTGAGCGCATGCGTGCTGTGGACAGGTGATGAGCAGAGAGTGAGTGAGCTGTGTGGACAGGTGATGAGCAGAGAGTGAGTGTGTGAGCGCATGCGTGCTGTGGACAGGTGGAGGGAGGCCCCTATACTGCATTGCATTTGCAAAAGATCAAATTGGCCAAAAGTCTGTCAGTCATTTGTGCACGATGGGGACGCAGAATGATGCCACCATGGCTGATTCTTCATACCTGTAACAGAGAAAATACTCTTTACTCATATCAATGTTGTTGTGTTAATATTCATTGTCTATTGTACACTACGGTATACGATAATACATTTCAGTTTCAGTGTATGCAATATTAAGAACATTTTCACTGCTTCAAAAGTCATAAGAAAGCCCTTTCTCTCAAGCAACTGAAGTCATATGCTTTATAGCAGTGGTTTTCAAAGTGGGGACAGGGACCCCTGGGTGCCGCGAGGAGGTGCTAGGGGGGCCATGGCAAGTTGGCATGAAAAGTATAGCAAAACAAAATAATTGAATAAATTAAATAACTAAAGTAAACCAAAAACAAGCTAAACAATATTCCCATTAGTTAAGAACTGCACTATAATAATCTATTGCATCTCTGAACATTACTACTATAATCGTTATTATTTTATTTTATTACATGGCTTGGTTGAATTCCAATGTAGAATGCGGTCTGTTATTTCTTGATCACAGACCCTGCGCCCGTATAGCGAGGCGGTAGTTATAGCGAATACAACCCCTGATATGAAAAGGGAAGGCTATGGTGGATCTACTGTGACTGTGTTATGGTACTTTAAAACGGACGTTGACATGATGTTGGCGAGGTTTTCCATCTGAGTGTGCTACACTCATGTACCTCATATAATCAGGGTTAAAAAATCCATATTTTTGTAAGCATGAACCAGCAAGGGAGACGTGCGTTTACTCTCTCGTTGATACAGTAAATATGCAGCAGCTAGCTAGTAAGTTACGGTACATCCGATAAGGTGCTTAGCATTCGTTCAAAACTTACCTTTCTTTGTGCAACTTCAGGTGTCGAACAAAGTTGGACGTTGTGGCAGCTCCGTCTGTAATCTTCGACCCGCATGTTTTGCAAATTGCAACTCTTTTTTTGTCGATTAGCTCGTAATTTTTATAGCCAAACGAAACTATCTTCGGTATCATTTTGCCAACTGGCGCGTTGTTGCTTGTGCTTCATTGGTTGTCTTGCAACGTGCCTGCTTAGATACTGTCAAATCAAAACAACGTGGGACTACAGTGATTGGATGTCGTGCAGGCAGCGCGCGTGCTCTCTGCATGCATACAGGTGGTGCACATTTTTTTCACAGATGCAGATAAACTGAGAGCGGCGTGGCCGTGTGAACATTTTCTTCCCCAGTTTTCATGGGAAGTAGCAAGTCTTCTCGAGTCAAAAGGCGCAAGTCCAAGTGAAGTCACGAGTCATTGATGTTAAAGTCCAAGTCGAGTTGCAAGTCTTTGTACATTTTGTCGAGTCGAGTCTGAAGTCATCAAATTCATGACTCGAGTCTGACTCGATTCCAAGTCACATGACTCGAGTCCACACCTCTGCTATTTACCACGCGTATCAGCAGTTCAGCATCTCTGTCTACAATTCTATAATGCTGCACCACTTTCATTATTGAACATTATCCTTATGTCATTTTACACTAATAATTTATTACCTCGTCAGACCATCCCCCCCTGCTCACATCTAAATTGTCCTAGGTCTACCTAAACAAGGTTTGGTTATCAACAGGTCCTTGTCATTACCTTTTTAGTGAGGCCTCATGTGAGCAGAGAGGGGGGATCATCCCAGGGGTCCCAGAGGAAAGTCTGGTCCTTTGTTCAAATCACTATTCTTCAACAACAACTCGCCCCAAAGATCACATAAGGTTCACCAAATTGTTAAGTTCAGTGTGTGGTTGCATTCATACACTTTTCAAACTATTTAACATTATCTATGATTCTTCTATGACACATACATGTAGATTTAAACAAAGCACACCATTTTGTCGCAGCCGAGACATATACAACGCTTTTGAAGCAAACAACACACTTCTGTTCTTAGTGAGGGAATGAATCCTCCATTGTCTAATTGATATTCTGTGCTAAATCAGCACGCACTTCCTAGAGTGTTCTGTTTGGGCTAGGAGCTGGGGCACAATGTGTCAGGTGATGCCAGGGGGCTCCTGTTTTTCCCCTGACCTGGACCGAGTGTGACGTAACCTCCTTCACTTCGTACGGTCCAGTCCACCTGGGGTCAGTCCACTTGCGTTTGTGAACCTTAACCCTGACCCAGTCACCTACTTTGACCCTCGGTTCTTCTTTCTCTGGCTCCTTCTCCAAAGCCTTCCACCTGGTTAGATAGGGCTGAGACCAGAGATGTTAGTTTGCGCATATAGTCAATCATCTCAATCTGACATACATCCAGGGATGACATATGACCTCCATCCCTGGGTGGACTTGGCATTGCTCGACCAGTTACAAGCTTGTGCGGTGAGAGGTGCGTTTCACTCCCCTTGAACTGTGGGGGGCCTTGCTGACCTTGAGGGGGGGCCTTGTGATTGTTGCCCTTCCTGCTGGTGTCCCCTGCCCCCTTGCTGCCGACCCTCGTTCTGCGGACACTCCCTAGACCAGTGTCCCATCTGATCACAGTTAAAGCAGGCACCGGAAGCTCCTCCCTGGGGCGGACCTCCCCGCCCCCTCCCTTGTCTCCCTCTGCCCCCTCCCCCATTATAATTGTTTCGTGGCTGCCATTGCTGAGGTGGCGCTTGGTAGTACTGAACAGGTGGCTGCATTGGGCTTGGTGGGACCCAATCAGGAGTTGGGAAAAGATCAGCGTCCCCTTGTGGGGAGTTGGCAGTCATAGCCATGACATGCTTTCCCTTTTTATCTTTGTCTTTCTTTCCCTCATTGACCTTTTGTTTGACCTCAGCTAATTGTAACTTGAGCAGTTGAGCCTGGAGCTCTTTAAGGTCTGCTTCTTTAGTGTCTATGGTATCTTGTGCACGTGTCATATGAAAAATGATGTGTCGTTCCCATTTAGTGGAATCAGCTGTGGCCATGTCTGGATTTTCTTCTATCGCCACACGCACCTTTTCAGGAACCCCGCTTAAGACGGCTGTCCTGTACCACTGCTGTTGTGCTCCTGGGAGATTGTTGTGGTCATGTTCATGTTGTGGTCATGAGCATGTTGTGGTCATGTTCATGTTGTGGTCATGTTCATGTTGTGGTTCATGTTGTGGTCATGTTCATGTTGTGGTCATGTTCATGTTGTGGTCATGAGCATGTTGTGGTCATGTTCATGAGCATGTTGTGGTCATGTTCATGTTGTGGTTCATGTTGTGGTCATGTTCATGTTGTGGTCATGTTCATGTTGTGGTCATGTTCATGTTGTGGTTCATATTGTGGTCATGTTCATGTTGTGGTCATGTTCATGTTGTGGTCATGAGCATGTTGTGGTCATGTTTATGTTGTGGTCATGTTCATGTTGTGGTCATGTTCATGTTGTGGTCATGTTCATGTTGTGGTCATGTTCATGTTGTGGTCATGTTCATGAGCATGTTGTGGTCATGTTCGTCTAGTGACTATGAATTGATCCCAGCCGTGATGAGGGTACGTATCAGTCTGTGTTTTCTTCTGCTCCTTTTCCTTTATGTAAGAACAGATGTACATGTGGAACTGCTGCGTTCCCTAACACCTGATTGCATGTGTTTGAAGGGTCATGATGCTTCCCCGGCCTCGGTTACATCTTAATGACTGGCTACTGAATATTAACCCATTCAAACATGAACACATGTGTATGAATAAAGTATATTCTTTCTAAAATATTGTTAGAAACAGTCGGTTTCATTTTAATTTGGCCGATAAAAGCAGGTGAAGTAAAGATACTTTCTGCCGTTACTAACAGTAGTGTTTGTGTATTGTCAAAATATAAATACCAAACAAGGGTTTTCCGTTGCAGTACCATCTGCGACACTGGCTGCACCACCCAAGGCTCAGCGTTCTGAAGTAGATGGTAAACCTATCATAATTCTGTCTATTCATTGAAACATTACCTGTCATATTCACTGTGCTTGTATTAGTTATAAACCATGAATTGATTCTCTTTTGTGATCCTTCCCTGCTTTGCCTTCTATAAAGAGCCCTGTGCCTGTTCTCCAGCAGCTCGTGTGTCTGATGCCAGAAGGAGACACTCGTCTGTTCACAGAGGCGACCGTCACAGTGCCTGGTGTGTATTATTTTACCTGGATTGGTATCCTAAAAATATCCTTATGCAGTGTCCATCGAATTCATTCTTTAAAATCTTTATTGTTGTAAATAAGATACTGATGCACTGTTTTCACACCAAAGGTAGGCAGCACTCCAACGTACAGCTGGCTGAGTTTCACGGACTACAGTGTCATGTTACATTCCTGCTTCATCTTACTGTCAATAATACCAACATGTTCAATGTTCTCTACAGCGTCAGATATATATATATATAAAAATATTTGGTTGCGCCACGTGACATTTTTTGGGTGAAGTTAAAAATAGTCAAAAATGAATTTAATCACTTTGAAAAGTTATTTATCAAATAAGACTTGTTTAAAGACATTGCTCCAATTTCAAAAACATGCACTAAATCCATTTTGAAAACACTTTTAAAAACTTTTTTTAAAGCTTCATTTGTCATTGACCCAATAGACTGTAGGAAGAAATGATTTTTGAATGAATGACTGTAAGACAGTTACATTTAGGATTCAAGTTTAAAACAGTTTTAAGCTTCTGATAACTGCTGCAGACAATTATTAGATGGTAGAAAATGCTTTCATGTCAACGCCAAAAACTTGCAAGACACTGCAGGGAATCGAACCCCATCCCAGGAAACCAGGAGTACCATTACCAGTGTCTTTTGCTTTTTTTAGACTACATGAAGGTAAAGCAAAACCTGCATTACAATAGCATGAGTATTTATATTAATTAATGATTGGCCTTTATTTAATGACAAATATCAAAGATACATGCTCTTGTAATGCAGGAAAAGAAACCCTATTTAAAACACTTAACATTGAAAACAAAAGGAACTTACAGAGAACATGCATAATATATACAATACATGATGTGATTACATTAAAAACATACAAGTCAATATAAATATATACAAATACAACAGAATAGGAGGAAACTGAACCACAGTCGCCCATGTGTGAATCACTCATACATGGGTTGGAAGATACAACAGAATAGGAGGAAACTGAACCACAGTCGCCCATGTGTGAATCACTCATACATGGGTTGGAAGATACAACAGAATAGGAGGAAACTGAACCACAGTCGACCATGTGTGAATCACTCATACATGGGTTGGAAGATACAACAGAATAGGAGGAAACTGAACCACAGTCGCCCATGTGTGAATCACTCATACATGGGTTGGAAGATACAACAGAATAGGAGGAAACTGAACCACAGTCGCCCATGTGTGAATCACTCATACATGGGTTGGAAGATACAACAGAATAGGAGGAAACTGAACCACAGTCGCCCATGTGTGAATCACTCATACATGGGTTGGAAGATACAACAGAATAAGAGGAAACTGAACCACAGTCGCCCATGTGTGAATCACTCATACATGGGTTGGAAGATACAACAGAATAGGAGGAAACTGAACCACAGTCGCCCATGTGTGAATCACTCATACATGGGTTGGAAGATACAACAGAATAGGAGGAAACTGAACCACAGTCGCCCATGTGTGAATCACTCATACATGGGTTGGACAACAGCAAAAGAAGGCACAGGCCCGTTTCGGTGGAGGAAGTGTTCTGGTCCGGGCAACTATATAATAATATCTCAATTTAAATTGGAGAGACCTTATTCTGGCGCCATTTTGGAAACCAGCTCTTTCCCTGCACTTTTACATCGGGGACATGGGGGGATCCTCCATTCTTTGATGCTTTTATCAAGTCTGACGCAACGGATTGGATAATATCCCCTAATTTTTCATTTGCATTAGGCGTTATGCAAATAGTTGCGTCTGCAACAGCCACAGTCTTGCTGACTGAAGCTTCCAACGCCTGCACAAGGGTGTTTTGTAGGGGATTTATCTTTTTAACATCAAAAGAGTCGACGAGCACCTCCACCCATAATCTCTCCATCTGTGCTTCAGGAGCCAGCTGGCCCTTTCCTTTTGGTTTTGAAAACCACTTCCTCACAGACTTAAACCTCTTAGCAATGGTTTTAAGTATTCTCTCACATTTGCCCAGTTGGCTGGAATGGGCTGGTGAGAGAGGGAGTTGAGAATTGTCCTCATTGGAACCATTTGATGCTGTGTTTTTTAAAGATATAATATATACAATACATGATGTGATTACATTAAAATCATACAAGTCAATATAAATAAATATATACAAATACAATACAGATACAACAGAATAGGAGGAAACTGAACCACAGTCGCCCATGTGTGAATCACTCATACATGGGTTGGACAACAGCAAAAGAAGGCACAGGCCCGTTTCGGTGGAGGAAGTGTTCTGGTCCGGGCAACTATATAATAATATCTCAATTTAAATTGGAGAGACCTTATTCTGGTGCCATTTTGGAAACCAGCTCTTTCCCTGCACTTTTACATCGGGGACATGGGGGGATCCTCCATTCTTTGATGCTTTTATCAAGTCTGACGCAACGGATTGGATAATATCCCCTAATATTTAATTTGCATTGGACGTTTGAAAGATTCTGTTCGTTATCCCGGCCAGTTCGTGGGAGAAATGTTCAGATATGCAAATGAGTGCAATTAAAAGATTTAATAGAAGATGACAAACAGTTATACATTACTCGTCCGAGGCCTTCTCCTTTCCTGCAGATTCAGACTGTCCCCAGTTAGCTGTCGCCTCTGCGTTCGAAGAGAAAAGACCGTTCCGTTTCGCGCTGTTAGTTTAAATACTCTCAGTCACGGAGCTTAAGGCCCTCCCATTGGTTAGTTCCCTTCCCTTCCCGATTGTCCATAGGTTCATTTGCTTTCGGAGAAGGCGGAGGCTCTTCTCCTCTAGAGACAAAGGAATTGGCCATCTTTAAAGTATCCATGCGCGCGTCCTCCCGGTCCCAAATGTCTGTGTCTCACTCCGCCTTCCTTCCAGCAACACATTAAGGAACTACTTCTTCTTAAAGAAACAGTCCCACATTCCTAACTCCTATAGAATCATTATATAAAAACCCATTCACACCTAAACATTAAACAATATGACATACAGTGACTTTCTTAATACATACAATTACATATCCTTCATAATGCCCTTCATTATTTATCATAACCTTCTTATGCATTGTAATGTACACTTAAACAATCCTTTATTACACATGTACAGGCAATTTCAAGCTCACTAATCTATTAGAACTTAACAATTCCCTCTCTTGATGCTATTTCATAGTATCAACACAAACGTAATAACTCTTTATTGTCATCCACAGTTCAAAAATCATAATACATTTCATATTGTCATCAACAGTGAAAAACATCTCTCCCTCTCTTGACAGTGTAATATTTCTGTCACAAAAATAATATGTATCAGTGTGGTTCTATTCATCACACAGGTAAAACTCTTAATAGCTGGAACTGTTATGGCTATGTCTGCTTAGTTGTGTACTATAATAATACTAATCCCTTTATTAGTCCCACAGTGGGGAAATTTATCCTCTGCATTTAACCCATCCTTAGTATTAAGGAGCAGTGGGCAGCCCCGTGAAGCGCCCGGGGAGCAATGAGGGTTAAGTGTCTTGCTCAAGGACACAACGACACAGACTGGCTGATTGAAAGACTGACTTGCTAACCACTGCGCCAAAGCTGGGGAACAATAGTCTGTTTAAGGTAGAGGGGGAAAAGAAAAGGGGGGAAGAGGGGGGAGAAGGGGGAGAAAAAAAGAGAGAGGAAATGAAAAAACACAGGTTCAAATCCCGACCACGGCAGAATTGATGGTTATGATGTTCATAATAAATGTTTTTGTGTTGCCCGTGTGTGTTTGAATTCATTCAAAATATTGACTTATCCAATGCAATAACCTGTTGATACACACATTTTAAATTAAACTTATCTTGTTTACCTTGTGTACCTTTGACCTTTGAATTTATTAAAGATATTGACTTGTGCCTTTTTGTACCTTTTACTCCACTCAGAGTATTGGACAGTTACTAGTCACTTGAAAACAAGAATGTGCACACAAAATGTATCGTTAAAGCAGACCTTTATTTAAAATGATCTCTAGAAAAAATACAAAACCCCACTCGGAACAATCTTTACATTATGATAGAACAATAAACATCATAATGATTAAATAGTTTCAACAGTAAATGAACAGCAAATGAAAACATGTAAAAAACACAACTATACACAAAATGTATTTGGTTCGCCTGTTGTCTGGCCACTGCTCCTTTGAAAGAGTCTCTACTGAGGGGCAGTATATTGTCCCCTTATACTGGCTATGGCCAGTCTCTGCAGTCCTGAACTGCCCGCATTTTTTGCACGTGTTGAAAGCTACCTTTCTGATGAGCTTTCTGCGGGCAGGAGCAGGAGCAGGAGCAGGAGCAGGAGCAGGAGCAGGAGCAGGAGCAGGGGCAAGAACAAGAGTAGGGGCAGGGGCAAGCCTCTGAGGTCCCGAGGGTAAGGCAGGGTATATCTGCCGTGGCACAATGCGCTGAGGGGCCTGGGATGGAGGAATAAATTAAAAAACTGCCGTGGAAGCAGGGGCCAGAAGGCGCTGAGGGGCCAGGGATGAAGGAGTAACTGCCGTGGGTGCAGGGGCCAGAAGGTGCTGAGGGGCCAGGGATGAAGGAGTAACTGCCGTGGAAGCAGGGGCCAGAAGGTGCTGAGGGGCCAGGGATGAAGGAGTAACTGCCGTGGAAGCAGGGGCCAGAAGGTGCTGAGGGGCCAGGGATGAAGGAGTAACTGCCGTGGGTGCAGGGGCCAGAAGGTGCTGAGGGGCCAGGGATGAAGGAGTAACTGCCGTGGAAGCAGGGGCCAGAAGGCGCTGAGGGGCCAGGGATGGAGGAGTAACTGCCGTGGGTGCAGGGGCCAGAAGGTGCTGAGGGGCCAGGGATGAAGGAGTAACTGCCGTGGGTGCAGGGGCCAGAAGGTGCTGAGGGGCCAGGGATGAAGGAGTAACTGCCGTGGGTGCAGGGGCCAGAAGGTGCTGAGGGGCCAGGGATGAAGGAGTAACTGCCGTGGGTGCAGGGGCCAGAAGGTGCTGAGGGGCCAGGGATGAAGGAGTAACTGCCGTGGGTGCAGGGGCCAGAAGGTGCTGAGGGGCCAGGGATGAAGGAGTAACTGCCGTGGAAGCAGGGGCCAGAAGGTGCTGAGGGGCCAGGGATGAAGGAGTAACTGCCGTGGGTGCAGGGGCCAGAAGGTGCTGAGGGGCCAGGGATGAAGGAGTAACTGCCGTGGGTGCAGGGGCCAGAAGGTGCTGAGGGGCCAGGGATGAAGGAGTAACTGCCGTGGGTGCAGGGGCCAGAAGGTGCTGAGGGGCCAGGGATGAAGGAGTAACTGCCGTGGAAGCAGGGGCCAGAAGGTGCTGAGGGGCCAGGGATGAAGGAGTAACTGCCGTGGAAGCAGGGGCCAGAAGGTGCTGAGGGGCCAGGGATGGAGGAGTAACTGCCGTGGAAGCAGGGGCTGCCGCTTTCTTTTCAAAGAGCTGGAAAAACATGTCCGCAGCCATAAAGATTGTCTTTAATGTTTAAAAGTTGTGTATTACTGCCAAAAAAAAAAAAAAAAAGTTGGAACAGCTGTGAAAAAATGGGAACTGTGTTTTATTCTGCACTTTTTGGATCTTGGCTGAGTACATTCTCTAAAGAGGTTTTTCTGCTATATTCCTACTGTACTTGCTGTATTAGTTCTACTATTTTGCAGAACTATCTCTACTAGACTATTTCTAGTAGACTGTTAATCTGTACTGTCATTTCAACCTGATTTTTCTTGTCTAAATAACAGTACATTGTTTGAAATAGATTGTTTCCTTTACGTTATTAAACCCTCTACGATATTTTATTATTCTCAAATGTATTTTCTGTCACCGCAGCGAATATTATTAGGCCTATTAATAATTATACTTATGAATCAGAAGACTTTCAGTGGTTACCACGACAACGATATGTCACGTTACGCTGGGCGCATTCAAAGCAGGTATCCCATATCCCACAATGCAACGCGGTCATTCATTCAGAGACTCTGACAGCGATCAGCGGGTCTTTAACGCCATTATCGCTTCAATGTTCATATATATATAATCTGTGGTTTTATCACCAGCAACAACACGTTGCTCAGTTTTCTTCAGTAAGTTATGCACCGTAATAACATTTAAAAAAACAGCTGAAGACTCAGGAAGTGACGTAGTACGTGCCGCTTGGCAGATAAGAAGATACAAAAATACATAATATTCGTAATATTGATGTTTTTGTCTAACATTGTATTTGAGGATTTAAACAATGAAGATAATAATAGTAATAAAAAACAGTTTCATGTATTTGTCTCATGTACTGTCTGCTCGGTCGGCCGGCGGGCGGGCGGCGGCAATCTGAAATGGAATGAAGCCCATTCACGGCAGACGGCAGAAACACAGGAATCGAACACGGCAGCTGCCCACCCCGGAAGAACTACAGATACGCACGCTTGTAACAGGTTCTGGGCCGCATATATAATGGGAGTTGTAGTTTCTAAATATATTGGTATATTTCTCATAATTAGAAGTTAAAAGTGTATCATTGTGGATGCCCCCTGGGCTTTTTTTGGGATGGGGAACACACTGGTGTCATCAGAATTTAAAAATTGAATCGTTAAATAGGTGAAAATAGCTTATTACCATATTATACAGTGCTTACAGTGGTTAAACATTGGTGACCATATCTACATGACAGCTGAGGTCCAGAGCTTTCTATAACAGCTGATCCTATGTCTGTAGCACCTTCTGTTGATAAATGACAAGCCTTCAAACATGGACTAGGTTCAAGGTTCAGAGGTCAAGATCTCAGAGTAGGAGTAATGGATCCTCTTCAGACTGACATATGTTACTGTGGAGGTTGAGACCTTTCCAACAATATGTTTGATATAGTCCTACGACAATGTTTTAATTTTCACATATCATGGAGAGACCAATTTGCAGGCGATACTTTATTATCCCCGGAGTGATATCTGCTTTGAGTTCAAATTCTTCACACATAACACTTGACATATTGTTTTATCATACAGCTGACATATACTTACAATAAACAAAGTGATATGTAGCCAGACTGAAGCACATCACACAGCCACAATCTATTGCTCATCTTTCACACACGGTGACAAGAGCAACCTACACACAACCCTATGCATCATATCATGAAGGTATTGCAAACCTCCTGCAGCCTCAAGCAATATTATTTAAAGTTGTAATTGAGGTCCGACTAGGCCTATAGTTTAGAAATGTTAAGTTTACATTGGAGTAACCTATATCTTCTGCTAGAGTATAAGAACTCATACTTTGCATGGAGAATAAAGATAGATCAGGTCATATTCTCTGTGCTTGCCTGGAGAGACTGGTTTCTATTCCTCTCCACAACCTTCATGACAGTCATATATAACATAAACCCTCTGATTCACAGGTGAAAACAAACTGAAAAACTGAAAACTGAAAAAAACAACTAAAAACTGAAAAAAAACTGACAGGTCTCTATTTCAGCAGAATATGCAAAACGTACGTTTGTCTGTGTGCAGTAGGCTGAGGTAGAAGTGTGCCAAAAATGCCAAAACACATGTTGTATATGCAGAGATACCCAAACAAAGATATATACATCTTACTTTGTGAGCAAAAACCTCGGCAACAATCTGCTTATCCTTTTAATTTCCTGAAAATGCTTCCTAAAACTAGTCCCTTCTTCATTTTGAAAAAATCTCTCAGTAAAGGCAAAGGTTATGGTTATAAGCTGTAGCCATGGTGATTGATATGAGGATAATCTTATGAATATAATAATTAATATGTTAGGCCTGCCATCAATTTAAATTTAAAAAAAAATTCTAAAAAGTAATTTGTTTAAAACTAATGCAGTGCAATGCTTACAAAGTCCCACACATAAATATGCTCATGCTTTTTCCCCCTTCAGTCTTTGCTATTAACATTCATCAACTACAAAATTAGAAAATTGCATTTTTAAATAATGATGCATGGAAAATGAAATAAAAAAGCTTCTCTTTGTAGGCCTAACTAGTTTATCAACAAGTCAAAACAAATGTTAAGTAGTCAAACAGGCCATCAGGCAGTATTTCTAACACTTAACTCTAGGTTGGTTATATAGTATATACAAGGCAAATCAACGTGCTTAGCATAAAACACTGTTTTTCATTATTGGTATTTTTATTGTATAAATTCTCACGTACAACGTGCAGCAATCTTTCACAGACTCGGAGCAGTAATTATTACGTCACTTCCTGAGTCTTCAGCTGTTTTTTTAAAATGTTATTACGGTGCATAACTTACTGAAGAAAACTGAGCAACGTGTTGTTGCTGGTGATAAAACCACAGATTATATATATATATGAACATTGAAGCGATAATGGCGTTAAAGACCCGCTGATCGCTGTCAGAGTCTCTGAATGAATGACCGCGTTGCATTGTGGGATATGGGATACCTGCTTTGAATGCGCCCAGCGTAACGTGACGTATCGTTGTCGTGGTAACCACTGAAAGTCTTCTGATTCATAAGTATAATTATTAATAGGCCTAATAATATTCGCTGCGGTGACAGAAAATACATTTGAGAATAATAAAATATCGTAGAGGGTTTAATAACGTAAAGGAAACAATCTATTTCAAACAATGTACTGTTATTTAGACAAGAAAAATCGCAACTAACTCACTATAATACATTATAAAAGGAGGACGTTTCGTAAACTACAAAACAACATTTACCACCGCCCACTGCGTGACGTTGTTGAACCTAATACATTATAAAAGGAGGACGTTTATTTGAATCAGGGAATACGTGTGTCCACCACGTAAATGAGCCTCATTGACTTTGTATGGGTGTCGTTTACGTGGTACCCACACGTAATTTCAACACATTACGTGCCGACACCACGCATATTGGGGTTAAGGGGTCGTGTTCATTTCACGTATTTCTGTGAGATCAGGTTGTGTCATTTCTATCTGAATAGTTTGAGCCGGGACTTTGCTTTGGTCAAGTGACTTAAACGCAACTGAACTAGCTAGGGTTAAAGTCTACTTCTGTAATCCAACTGTACTTGGGACTAGGCTCTAGTTTTACTTTCAACTCTAGAGGTAAACAGATCCTGTCCTGGTTCACTTTTGGCAAAAAGCAGCTGTTCTTGGGAAACTCTCACCTCACTGATTAAAGGGAAACCCAGCTATTGTCCTGAGCCAGAGCACTATCGATTGGCGGCCATCACACTTGGTATCTGGGGTAGACAGGTCTTTTTTGGTGCAAGTCCTCAGTTCTCAATAATGTGAATTACACATATTCACCCAGGAATGAGCTACAAAGCCTGCCTTCAGGTTCTGGTCTTCATGGGTGGGTCAGATCACATAGCTGGACCTGGACAGGTTCTACCAAGCCCGGCCTCAGTTCTGGTCTGCCCTGGGAGGTCCGATGACACATATTGACCCAGGAATGAGCTACGAAGCGGTTCTGGTCTCCCCTGGGAGGGCCGTTTACACATATTCACCAAGGAATGAGCTACCTCGAGCACCTCAGTCCAGACCGCAGCCTTCTATGTGGTGCACAGCCTGATCTAGGCCTGCATTACTGTCAAAACTGCCAGGGAGTTTCATTCAATTAAATTTAATTAAATTTAATTCAAGGGAGCCACTAGGTATTGATACCACATTGGTATTAAGTAAGGCTTCCAGGCGTTGGAATGGTTTTTAATGGCCATGTATATATGAAACAGTTGTATATTATAACTTGATTAAAACATCCTCATTTCCTTCCACCAGTTAATGTTGAGATCTGTTTAGTTTAATGTGCCAACATGTCTATTTAGACTCTAAATAGACATTTAATTAAATTTTATAAATGTCTGTTTGACTCAGAAAACACTGAAAATAGTATAAAAAGAATTAAAATTAAATGTCCTGATAGAGTGTATTTTTCCTCAATAAGAATGTCTAAGACACCCACCCTATACAAATGGAAACTAAATTGTAATGGGTCATATCACCTATCGTTGGCCTGCCAAGCAAAACCGGTTTCAGCAGCCAGCATTAGACATCAATTCTCCTTGTAAAGACCTGAATGAGCACACCTTGAGAATCTTTTAAAAAACATTGCCAACATATCTATTTAGACTCTAAAGAAAGATAATTAAATTGTATAAATGTCTATTTGACACAGATAACACTGATAATAGTCTAAAAATAATTAAACCTGATACAGTTTAAAACGAATTGTTCTGAATGTTGTTGACGAGTGCAAGTTACGCATATGAATGGCTCTAGACCATGTCACCTCTCATTGTTCCAGCTATCGTGAGTGTGACCTAAGTGTTTTTGCATATATAAAGCAGGCAAAAGGAAGAAAGGCCACTGTGATTTTCAAGCTGCTCTTCAACTCTTGGACTCCTGAAAGACTTTTTTGTTTGCTCAAGCTTCCAGAATGGCTCAACAATCTACCAAAAAGTAAGACTTTCTTGTGTCCTTGATGTTTCATTCGGTGCCTTTTTCTGCATTTTGACTTTAAAAATTCTTTATTTTCATGTTGTTAATCTCTGTCTATTTGTCTCTTTCTTGAAGGAACACTGATCGCAACATTGTGCATTGCCTGAAGTGCCACAAAGCTCAGTACAATATATCTGTTCATCTCACGAGGGTGTGCATGAAAAACAACACGCCAGCAGAACGGAGTGCAGAGGTCCAGAAGACGAAGGCATCCCACCGGCAGTGGACCTTAAAGTCCAGGAGTTGGGATTACACTTTTTAGAGTATTCAAAGCCCTCTCCCTAAGCGATGCTAAGGGCTACACAGTCGGGACCAACATGGTTCTGTCCCATTTGGGAGTGTGTACAATGTGGAGAAGAAAGCTAAGCTCTGACATGTCCAGAAGAAAAAAAGCTATATTCAGCCCAAGATGTGTAGTTGGTCTCAGATCCTTGAAATCCCACAGCCTTCTCACATCCTTGATGGCAGGCAGCTAATTAATTATTGTGAAGGGTTCTGGGGAAATTTCACAACACATCCTGCATCTATGACCCTTACAGAGTGTCTGTGCAAAATTTGGGACCTATTGCACAAGTACAATTTAAATTATGGACTGTTTCTCACTTGTAAAATATGACACTGAAATATGTCAATCTTGCCTACATTTTACACTTTTGGATGATTTTTGGGGGTCTTAACTTGCAGCTTTTGGTCCCAAACTTTAGGGTGTTTATGTCCAGATGCTCCTCTTTGAATGTGAAAAGGATCCAGGTCTCTATCTTGTATTAAAGTATTTAAATTAAATTAAAAGGCTGTTTTTTTTGGGACACTTGAGCAAAAGGTCAAAGGTCGAGATTGTGTTCTGAAGGGACTACAGACTTGTGCTTTTGGATTCTCATTCAGGGCCTCTGGGGACATGTTCCCAGCAAGTTTCAAGCAGGTTGGACCTTTTCCCGAGGAGTTAAACACCTTTGGAGGGTCACTTTTTAGAGTATTCAAAGCCCTCTCCCTAAGCGATGCTAAGGGCTACACAGTCGGGACCAACATGGTTCTGTCCCATTTGGGAGTGTGTACAATGTGGAGAAGAAAGCTAAGCTCTGACATGTCCAGAAGAAAAAAAGCTATATTCAGCCCAAGATGTGTAGTTGGTCTCAGATCCTTGAAATCCCACAGCATTCTCACATCATTGATGGCAGGCAGCTAATTAATTCTTGTGAAGGGTTCTGGGGAAATTTCACAACACATCCTGCATCTATGACCCTTACAGAGTGTCTGTGCAAAATTTGGGACATATTGCACAAGTAGAATTTAAATTATGGACTGTTTCTCACTTGTAAAATATGACACTGAAATATGGCAATCTTGCCTACATTTTACCCTTTTGGATGATTTATGGGGGCCTTAACTTGCAGCCTTTGGTCCCAAACTTTAGGGTGTTTATGTCCAGATGGTCCTCTTTGCATGTGAAAAGGATCCAGGTCTCTATCTTGTATTAAAGTATTTAAATACAATTAAAAGGCTGTTTTTTTTGGGACACTTGAGCAAAAGGTGAAGGTCAAGAGGGTATTACTGGGTGCAATAAAAACACATTTAAATGACTTATTGACACAACATATGATTTGGGGTGTAGATAAGGATTTCCCGAGCACCTCAGTCCAGTCTGCAGCCTTCTAGGTGGTCCCCAGCCTGATGTAGTCTTCAGTTGTAGTGTTGTTTTAATAATAATGTAGCGCTCCAGCACCATCTGCTGGCCGAGGGCATGAAGTGTCATCTTCACTTCATCTGGAGACGACAATGATGTACTCAAACTCAACACAACACTCAAACTCAACACACTTCAAACAAACAAGGATATAATAAGATAAATAACAATTATAAAATAGAAGAATCAAGCAAAAAGTAGCATACATTTAACAAAACACTAATCTAAAAACACTTCAAACATTGTTCCTAATATAAAAACAGAATAACACATTTCAAACAGAATAACATAATGAACAAGGTATTTATATGAGCAACTATTTACAACAACACTTAAACAAAATCTTTGGAAAACCTTAGATCTATTTTTTCTTTACACTGCAAAGACACACTGCAAAGACAACAAGCTTTTTAGTCGCTGTCACTCCGCTCTCCTCTTTGCAGGAGCCAGGTCTGGGAATCCTGGACAGCAATGCAAAAGTGACTCTGCTGTCCTTGGTTCCTTGGTTCAAACTTATAGAGGCATAACGTTGTTATTTATGAAACCGAACACAGGTGATGAAAATCTAAGTACGAATACAGTTTTGTTTCATTGTATTCTCAAGGTTGTTGCAGCTTTCACTGGACTACTGATGGGTTTGTAGTGTTCTCTGGCCATTTGCCCACATTGGCTTGAAGTTTACTATATTATTAATCTGTATGACCTCTACTTGCATATGAAATGCAGTACAATTCCTTCAAACCACCACGTTGGATGTTTTTATGCTCTGTCCTGAGTTGTGGAAGTTTATTTTTTTACACTGCTTGTATTGCAGCTAAGCTTTATTAACCCTAACCCTAACCCATGTCTGCAGCCTTCTAGGAGTTCCACAGCCTGATGTAGTCTTCAGTTGTACTACACCATTGTCGTATTGCTCCAGCACCATCTGCTGGCCGAGGGCATGAAGTGAACATCTTCACTTCATCTGGAGACATTATTATTAAAACAACACTCAAACTCAACACAACACTCAAAACACTTCAAACAAGGATATAATAAGATAAATAACACTTATAAAATAGAAGAATCATTCAAAACGTAGCATACATTTAACAAAACACTAATCTAAAAACACTTCACACATTGTTCCTAATATAAAAATTATATAATATATAATTCACTTGTGACTTGTATTCATATTAGAATCCTTTGAATCACACTCCACCCACGATGTATTTAATAAGGTCACACAAGCATCTCAGGGGACGTCTCTCCTCTCATCCCGCTGCAGGGTCACTCTATGCCCCAGGGAGGGCACTTAACTTGCTGCGATCTTCTCACGGACACCCCCTAAATGTAGAGGAGGGCCGCCCGAGTGCCCCAGTCCAAACCGCGTCCTTCTAGGTGCTCCAGAGCCCGCGCTAGACCGTTTGGAGTATTTCCCAAAGGTGGGGGCTGTCACAGACTGCAGCGAGTGGGGAGAAAAAAGGTGGGGGCTGCCGGTACTCATTCCTTAATAACTCCACGTGGGAAGGTGCTACGGACCCCAGATTCGGGTTGTGGTCTCCCCTGGGGGGTCCGGACAGACCCGTATATTTTACAAGATATATGATCAATTATAAATATTTTATTATATTATTTTATAATGCTATTTATTCACCACCACCACTGTATGTGACATGCACCTAAAGCAGTAGATGTAAAACACCTAAATGTGGCGTAATTCGACACATTCCAGAGTCTAAAGGGTAAATTAATCAAATGACAGGAGCTTAAGGTTTAAATCCAAGGCACCCAAACTGTTATAAGTGTTTGGTGTGCACATCAGCACAATTGGTGAAGTTCAAAATGGTAATAATAAATACACATGAAAAACGTTGAGTTATGATGTATTATGAAGATTAAAAAAAATAACTTTGACATGAAATAAAGTAATAATTTTAATCCACACTATTAAATAAGTCACAGCTGCCTAAATGTTGTGTCCACCATCACCACTGTAGGTGAAATGCACACAAAGCAGTAGATGTAAAACACCTAAATATGATTGAACGTTGACACATTTCTGAGATTAGAGGGTCAATTAATAAAATTACAGGAGGTCGAAGTTTCAAGCCAAGGAAGTTATAAGTGTGGTGTGCACATCAGCAGTATTGGTGAAGGTGAAGAGGGTAATAATGAATACACATGAAAAACGTTGAGTTTTGATGTATTATAAAGATTAATGAAAAAAAAAAAAAAAAAAAATTTAATAACTTTAATCCACATCTTCCAGAGAGTTATAACCACTGTGCACCCACAGAGGTGCATGAACAAAAGCAGGAAAAATGACAGAATGTACAAATATGGTTGAACTATTACACAGTTACAAGATTTAAGAGCAAACTGATTAAATAAAAAAGGATTCAATCTTAAATCCAAAGCAGGTACACAGTAACGACAGGTTCGGTGTGCGCGGCGGCACTATCGGCGCTCTTAAAAAAGGCCATAATACATATGTGTAAAAATGGTTGAAATGTGTCATATTATAAAGCCTCACAGACACATGTACTGTACTAAATGAGTGTGACATCATCTGATTGTGCAGTGTCATGACATACTCCAGATCTCACCTGCTCATCTGGAGAAAGCGCCACAATGGGCGACTGACTTTTTGGTGATATTTTTCACCACTATCGGTCGGTATCACCACATGTGGCGCAGAGTCAACCTCAACAGGGTCTTCTTTCCCCGCTGATTCTGCCAAGCCCGTTCCCTTGGCTGTGGTTTCGCTAGATAGTTGGTAGGGACAGTGGGAATCTCGTTCATCCATTCATGCGCGTCACTAATTAGATGACGAGGCATTTGGCTACCTAAAGAGAGAGACCGTTACTCCCGCCAAACGAGACTTTCGTTCTTTCGGACCGTCGCCATCACCCTTTTTTTGTTGAGGTGACCTCACGCCGTGTTGCCTTCGGGGAACTGGTTGGATTCAGAGAAACCTTCCAGCAAACCTAGGGCCCGCGAGTTGTCCACGCTTACGCGCTGACGGGTCCACTGGGCTCGCCGGCGACACCCATAGGCTAGCCGAGCGTTTTGTACTCGTCTGTGAGCCCTTAGACCCTGACGACGTTTGGCCATAACCCGACCTCAGGCAACCTCAAGTGGTCGTCCAGGTCTTGGGCACCAGTAACCGGCTTCATGTCCGATGTATATCCCCCGCCGTAGGGTCGTGGACTCCCACAGTACGCATCGGCCCACAGTGACTCTAAATCCAGAGTCCCGAAACCGGCGGTAATTAAGCGCCGGCTGGATACCGCGCCGGCTATCCCCCAGCCAGTCATGCCATGAGCATCGAAGAACACCTTGCGACCCCTCTCCCGCACCTTACCGTCACGCAACTCCACCGCCCCGAGAAACTTCCTACCCCGACCCAGCTACTCCTCGCTCACATCCCACAAGTGGGACACCCCCCCCTAGGCCCGCACAAGTTGGAGACACTAACCCGACCCGCTGACAGGGTCAGTCTGAGCATCCATCCAACATGCAACGGAGCCAATGGAAAGCCAAGTTTCACCGGGCCAACGCGGGCTTCCAGAACCAACTAGCAATCGCAACCGTGGGTTTTCGTTTGTGTGGCAATTAACATCAGGGATAAACGGGTGCCACACCCCCGCAATACTGAGAGAGGCAGCCCTCCGCCCCTCCACCTCTCGTGGCGCTGCATAGACACCGCTGCTCCCACGATTGCCCCGGGTGCAACTGAGACGGCAGATAACGAATGAATGTCTTCAGCTGCTGCGCATTTGTCAGGGAGCGCCCCGGGTCAGAGACAACGGCCGACTGAACCACACCGAGTCGCTTGGTTGGGCTATCGTGCCCAGCGTCTACAGGCGTAGCGAAACAGTCCACCGAACTACTACAAGCAACTTGGCGACCCCTAAGACGCCCTCCGCAACACGCGTCCAGGGGCCCCTTCGTGATGGAGTATTGCTACTCCCCTCCCCCATTACAGGGGAGTTCTGCAAGGCTTCGTTGCCAAGCCTCACCCAGGCCGCTCACCGGAGGGAACCTCCATTACCAGCTCACGTAAGATCATATATACGCTATGAATCGGCACCAATCCCTCAGGAAAGGGTGCCTCCGGGGCGTCACGGAGCCAGTGATCCGGGGCATTCGTTCCCCGCTTCCCCCCGCAGGGAAGCCCATCGCCAGATTCAGCAAGACACAGTCACCCTCCTAGGGGGCTGTACTTGAGTGCTTCCTCCAGCTACCACCGACTCTCCACCAAGATCTTTTGATTTCTACTGGATTTACTGTGATAGGAGTAAACCAGCACGTCACTACCCAGTTGGGTAAGGATTCTGGACACTCCTGGCCCGTATGGTAAGAACCATTCTCGCCCTCGAAGGCCGCCGTCAGACCTTGAATACTTAGACTAGGGTCTCTAGGCGGGGAGCTGCAGTCACTCTGAGACTGCTCTCCTATCGGTTCGTTCCACTTCCGTCAGAGCCTTGAGCATTCGCAGGCAGTGACTCTCCATATACATCGTCCTTGGCCCGGCATAGCTACCGAACCTCCAAATCGCCAGAGTGGCCACTATTCCTTCTCAAGAATTGTTTATTATGGTAAATCATCTGCAGCTGCTTCTGCAGTAGCGTTAGAGGTTTCATTGCGGCCATCCCCGGCCCTCGCGTTCAAATGTGTAGAGGATGACGACTCGCCCCCACGGTGCCGCCTCGCCCGCTGGACGGACGACTACCGGCCGCTTCACGATGTCTATAATCAAGAGAACAGAGGCATAGCCTATGAGCTCCAAGTCAGTGCCTAAGCACCGATACGCCCCTCGGTAAATCATCTTCAGCTGTTCCTGCAGTATTGGGCTGTCATGGCGGCCATCCCCGGCCCTCGCGCTCAAATGTCTGAACAATGAAATCGGAGAAGGAGTGGAGATTCGTGACCCCTCCACTCCCTCGGGGCGATGTCTGATGGACCCCCATCCAGACCAACGCTCTGATCAACAAGTTTCTAGAGGGTCTCCGACAACCCCTCCTCAGGAGTCTAATCCCTGCCGTTCAAGGACACTCGGGCTGTGTCCATGCAAACGGTCCTGCAAAGAACCCGTCCAGTCACGCAACACACCTTGGAGCGCCCTTCCTTCTTACTCAGTTTGCTAGAGTCGTTTAGATCCTGGGATCCTCTGAGCAGCCAGGGGATCAACGAACCCCACTGGCGAGAGTGGATAGGAGACGTCGCCGCCATCCTACCGTCGGAACCCTCAAGAGGGGCCTCCTCCAACTACGGAACTCAGCGGAGCACCGAAGTTACGGGTACTGTACTGCGACATACTTGGGGCCCACCGCATCGGAATCCCTGAGACTACTGAGTGGACACCTGTCGGCCAGCTTCGCCCCAGCACGTCCCACTGTACCCGAGCTGTTCTGGTACTTCCGTCAGGACCGGGGGCGGTACGGCTATTAGTAGTTTGAGAAAGGTTGAGGCCGCAAACGCAACTGCTCCCCGACAGCAGTCGTCCTCGGTAATCGCGGAGGGCCCTGTATACTTGTTCGCGCTTGGATCCGACCTGCTTGGTGGTTTTGCTCGTGTCCGATGCCCCCACGGTGCAACAGCCATGCTGCACATTGGCACCCTCCTGCACACGGGCTCCAGCCTGATTGTCCCGACCGACGACTCGAGCCCGCGCCTAGCTGAGCCCAACCGTCGCCGCGCCCCCATAGCCGACGGGCCGGATAGCTCTCTAAGCACACTGCCGCACCCCCCCTGCCTACGTGTAATTCAGCACTTGGAGGGTGGAAAGCAGCTACCCGAGTCACTACACCGGCGGCCGCCGCCCGGTAGACGCACCGACGCATCAGACCCCGCCGGGGTTCTCCGAGTCTGCGTGACAACCTATCACTGGGCCAAACTCGGCTGGACCGGAAGCACGCCGGGGCGCTCGATCCTTCGAGCCCCGGCTTTAATTCTCTTATGTCCGTGGATCTCCCGCTCACGACATCAGAGCACGCCTTTCCGCAGATTGGCGCACCAGTGCCTGAGGGCTGTAAACAGCGAGCCGGCTCTCCGCTTCCCCGCTACCCAGCCGAGTGCACTACTCCACCCTGTATCTCCACAAAACTTTTAGGGTGTAAGTGCGCACAATTCTCACTCACCAACAATTGGCCAGAGTGGTAGGCAGATTGAGTCTTAATCCGGGCTCCTTACCGGCAACCTTGCTCAATCTGCAGGACCCCGTTCTTTAGTCCTTCCTGCGTTCGACTGACTATTGTCCGGTGGGGTGCGGCCGCATCACCTACCCGATAGGTAGAGGATAACGACTCGCCCCCCGACGGTGCCGCATCGCCCGCCCCTGAGGCCGGCCGACAACGACTCCCGCCCGTCTCGCGATGGTCTATAATTAAGAGAACAGAGGCATAGCCTATGAGCTCCAAGTTGGTGCATAAGCACCGATACGCCCACCGGGGTGGCCCTCATCGGGTGATGAGGCCAAGGAGAAATTACGAGCGGTCTTTCGCCGCCTGCCGCCAGGCGTTACCACGGACACCACGAGGAGGTAACCGCTCTACCGACTGATCCGCCCACACTTTACCAAAATTAAAACATACATTCGACGGTGCCCACATCCAACGATTCCTTCTGTGGGACACCAGAGTCATAGTTACTCCCGCCGTTTACCCGCGCTTCATTGAATTTCTTCACTTTGACATTCAGAGCACTGGGCAGAAATCACATTGCGTCAACACCCCCCATGGTCCTTCGCAATGCTTTGTTTTAATTAAACAGTCGGATTCCCCTGGTCCGCACCAGTTCTAAGTCAGCTGCTAGGCGCCAGCCGAGGCGACCCGCCAGGACCCCGCGCGAACGGGACCCGACGGACGCCGTAGCTGGAGAGATCCGCGAGAAGGGCCCAGCGCGCGTCCAGAGTCGCCGCCGCAACCGCCTACCCGATCCTCCCCACCGGCCCGCCCTCGGCGCAGCTACGGACACCTGCCCGCGAAAGCCCCCCGCCACTTGACGCACCGAGGTGCGCCTCGGACGACGGACCCGCGAACCGGGCCGCGCACCATGCTTCGAACGGCGGAGAGAGGAGGGCGACGGAGCGACTGCTCCCCCAGCCGCGGCACAAGCCCAGCCCCGCTTCGCACTCCAGCCCGACCGACCCAGCCCTTAGAGCCAATCCTTTTCCCGAAGTTACGGATCTGATTTGCCGACTTCCCTTACCAGTGTTCAGTAGTTGACCTACTATGTTATTTACAAGAGTTAGTAGACAAAGGTAAGGCCTTTTCTACTATTAAAGTTTATTTAGCGGCTATCTCAGCCTGTCATTTAGGTTTTGGAGAGAAGCCGGTGGGGCAGCATCTTTTAGTATGTCGTTTCATGAAAGGTGCTCGCCGTAAGCTCCCCGTTTCCAGGCCCCTGGTTCCTGTGTGGGATCTATTAGTTGTGTTGGAGGCCCTCTCTCAACACCCATTTGAGCCTATGGAGGCGGTGGAGATGAAGTTTGTTTCACTTAAAACAGTGTTGCTCTTGGCTTTAACCACGGCAAAGCGTGTGAGTGACTTACAGGCTTTATCCATTCGCCCTTCCTGCTTGCAATTTGCTCCAGGGCTCGGCAAGGTCTATATACGACCCAACCCAGCCTTTGTGCCTAAGGTGGTGGAGTCAGCGTACAGATGTCCCACGGTGGAGCTCTCAGCTTTCCACCCACCTCCATTTTCCTCCTCAGAAGAGCAAAGGCTTAACACATTATGTCCGGTGCGAGCACTACATGTGTATGTGAGTAGATCGGCAGATTTCAGGAAGGCAGATCAGCTGTTCGTGTCCTGGGCCACTCCTCACAAAGGCAAGCCATTGTCCCGCCAGAGGCTGTCCCACTGGATTGTAGAGGCCATATCTCTAGCCTATAGTTGTAGGGGATTGCAGCCCCCACAGGGTTTTAGGGCTCATTCCACAAGAGGTATGGCCACTTCATGGGCCCTGTTCAAGGGTGTTCCAGTACAGGATATTTGTGCTGCAGCGAGCTGGGCTACACCTCACACTTTTGTAAGGTTTTACAGGCTGGATGTCTCAGGGCCGTCGTTAGCACATGCTGTGCTAGAGGCAGGGGTGCCAGAGTCCCTGTGATAGTCATTACCGGGCTAAACAATTTTTGGCTTCGGGAATTTTCATGCAATCCGGGAGCGGTCTATATCTCCCATAGTGAAACACCGAACGAAGTTAGAAAAAGAACTTTGGGTTACTTAACGTAACCCCGGTTCTTTGATAACAGAGTGAGGTGTTTCACCATCACATCCCTCCTTGCATCGACACAGAAAGAAATCGGTCTAGAATGATTTGCAAGGGGCGGTCGACTGTGGTAACATGAGGGGGCGGGGCCCCGGCACAGTTCGACCTGTCTGTCACTGACAGACGTGGTGTCATTGGAGCTTCCTTAGTTGGTCACGCCGAGGCGATTCCCATAGTGAAACACCTCACTCTGTTATCAAAGAACCGGGGTTACGTTAAGTAACCCAAAGATATCTGGCAAACAAGTGCACCATCGCCTCCCGCATTGACTGTTTCTCTGGTGAGTGAGACCTGGTGGGTCACAGTAGCTATACATGCCATGTGGCACTTGCAATGATGTTTCTTTTCTCTTTCAGTATTCATCCTTCGGGTTGATGGTGATAAGCAAATTTCTGAGCAAAGCCACATGTGGCTTTAAATTAGTCACCCATTGCTTTAGTATTTAATTTGAATTTTTCTTCCTTAGGTACCCACAAGTGTATATGGTGACAAGCTGCGTGAACAGGTGGAAGAGCGCCTGTCTTTCTATGAAACTGGTGACGTGCCACGGAAGAATGTGGATGTCATGAAAGAAGCTGTTAAAGAGGTGAGCTCAGAAAATGACACAGCATGTGAGGATCAACAGTCAAAGTGAATTTGTTGCACTTAATTAACTGTTCCTATAAAAGCTCAGTGTCTGTCAATGTTGTGAATGATGACGCATCTCGTCCTGAATTCACTGAGGGTACAAAATGATTTAATGAGCCTGACTCAGCATTGCGACCCTTGAGACATATGTGGTTTAGCCTGGTTAAAAATTAATTTATATATACATTTCTTTTCGTTCTTAGGCTAATGATGTTGCAACTGAGGTCAAGCGAAAACTGGCAAAGAAGGAAAAGAAACGCAAGAAGCGGGAAAAGAAGCTGCAGGATGAAAATGGCGACGCCCACAGTGATCCTGAGGTAAGCGTGACCTGAAGAGTCTAGCTGCGTGTTTAGATTTGAGATCTGACCCCACATGGTCCTGTCTCAGTGTACGACATGCTATATCAGCTTGACTCCGAACCATTGGCTGGTCCCAAACAATGGACTTGATCACTGAAGTGAGTCAGACATTGAAGACACTTTTATGTGTATGTTATATTTCCAGCTAGCTTGGACATTCTAAACAATATAACTGTTTGCTTACCTTTCTCTACTTTCTTGCAGAAAGTTCGTGCCCTTTAGATAACATGATACTTGTATATGTTTTACTTAAAAGCTGTATTGACGTCCTCTGTTGTAATGATGTTCAAATATCTGTCAATCCACTGAGTTCCTGTGCTGACACTTTAATGTAACCCTGAACAACTGAGGAACGTTTGAATATGCTCACCACTTTTCACATTTCATTTCTTACAAAATAGTCTAAAGCAGGGGTGTCAAACTCATTTTCACCGCGGGCCACATCAGCATCATGGTCGCCCTCAAAGGGCCGGTTGTAACTGTAACACTGTATAAATTTAACTACTACCGAACATATTGTTAAATAACTGTCTTTGTATTGTTTATTCAAGTGTAACAATAATGACGTGGCGGGCCACATCTGGCCCGCGGGCCTTGAGTTTGACACATGTGGTCTAAAGGTTAATTAGCCACAAGAAAATGCTCTTTGGACAGTCAATTAGTTATAACAAATAAAGTTGCGCTCTGTCCTGAATAGTCTTACTTTCTCCACGTGGGAGCTGGACAGTACTTAAAACTGGTTCAGGACTTGCATTTGGACCCGACATGCTGGCATATGTAAACACTTCGCTTAAAATATCAGAGCTGATAATTTCCCAACGCTTGGCTTTGTGCCCGTTTGTTAACATTTAACTGTTAAACTGTTGCTCCTATATCTAAAGTCAGCTGTATTTCCCACAGAGCCCTAAAGACTAAGGGCAACACCCCCAAGTATGGGCTCATCTTCCACTCCACCTTCATTGGCCGTGCTGCAGCCAAGAACAAAGGCCGCATTTCCAGATATCTGGCAAACAAGTGCACCATCGCCTCCCGCATTGACTGTTTCTCTGGTGAGTGAGACCTGGTGGGTCACAGTAGCTATACATGCCATGTGGCACTTGCAATGATGTTTTTTTTCCTTTTTCCTTTCTTTTCTCTTTCAGTATTCATCCCTCGGGTTGCTGGTGATAAGCAAATTATATATAGGAGGGGTCTCGGCCCTATAGCGGATATAGGGCGAGACCCCTCCTATATATAGGGTGAGACCACTCATGGACATAGGGCGAGACCCTCATGGATATCGTGCGACCTGTATGCGGAGGGACTTTCCTGACCTCATGTGAGTCCCCTGGATAGAGAGGGACTTTCCTGACCTCATGTGAGTCTAGGGCTGCAACTAACAATTATTTTAATAATCGATTAATCTGTCGATTATTTTTTCGATGAATCGGATAAAAAACAAAATCATTACTTTCCAACCCTTTATTCAAAAACAGAACTGACGTGCAAAAATCTTCAGAAAGTGCACAAACAGGTTGCTCCTTGAACATCCCTGAGCTGTTAAAGTAATAATAATAAAAATAATGGACTAACACAAACATACACATGTATGCTTTATATCTGCCAAATATATAGGCTTTTATTAAGTAGATAAATGGACGTTTTCCTGTCTATGTCAAGCTGAAGGCCTTCCAGCGTGATTGGCGCCTTTAGCCACCCATGTGGCTACAGTCGGCAATACATAATCACTTAGCGTTAAATGTAAACTACTTTTGCTGCCACTACAACAGTGTATGTATCAGGTGCAGTCGTGCGGGTGAAACCCACGTTTAACTTTTAAACACCAGTTAACGATCGTATTAGCGCGTCTTCCGTTAGCTACGCAGTTAGCACGAGCTAGCTTTAGCACGGGCCCAGTACAACACGTGGGTTCATGACGACAACGTGGTTGCTTCTGGAAGTTGCCGTGATCTATTCAAGCTCACTGGGTTTAAGGACAACGGATGCTTATGAATAAGGGCGGCATAAATGTGTATAATCTTTCGAATTTATGTTCACAAACGGGCGACTTTAACCGTTTTTATAGTCGGCACGTGGCCAACTGTAAACGCACTTTTTTTCACGTTTTCTGTTGCGGTAACGTTGCCATTTGCTCGAAGGTGTCTTGTGTCGCTCCTTAACCCAACGTTTGTTTCGCCTCCCGCAGGTGTTGCTGCACGTGTTGTACGAGCACGCTTCAATGTGGCTCCAAATCTAGCAACCTTAATTGGCGATGTGGTAAGTGAAAGTTCAAGAGGTGGTTTTTATGTTCCAGTTACTGCAGGACCAATGATATTATACCAAAAATATGTCAATCCCCTGATAAAAAATATATCTGCTGCTGAGCCTTACTTAAAAATAAAGTCCATTCTTGAATGGTAGTTCTGCATTTGGCAGTGAGATGAACTCTTTCCTTTTTTCTTTCTAGGTGGGAGCTCGTCTGATCTCCCATGCCGGCAGTCTAACCAACCTGGCCAAGTACCCGGCCTCCACAGTCCAGATCCCGGGAGCAGAAAAGGCCCTGTTCAGGTACTGGGGCACCCCCTCCCTGCTGGGGAAAGAGGTGGCTGCAGTGATGGCAGGGCTGGGCAGGAGCAGAGCTGGGTGACTGGAGACCAAGTCTCCTCTGGGGTGATCCCACTCGCTCCAATGCACCTCCCACAGTCTGAGCAGCCACTCACAGCACTGAGGTAGAACATCTCAACTAGTTAGTCTGGATGCTTAGCAAAAGTACAGTTTAAGGAACACTGCACAGCAATAAACATCACTAAATGCATGCTAAAAGCTTGTTGGGCAAATAGATTTCAGATTGGTAATGAACCATTTCAGAAGTAGCTATAATGTATGGCTTATCTGTATTTGCATGCACTAGAGTTGTGCTTGCTTAACATAAGTCCTTTAGTTTTGTGAATGTCCAAATCAGAAACCTGGTGTACTTTTTGCTTGGATGTTAAGCACCTCATCAAAGTGGCCTGGAACTTCAACTAGTTTCTCCACAAGGGGGTGCTGGTGAGTCTTTGTTAAAACGGGTACAGATTGAGTTTGGATAGGGTGTGCTGGCATACGTAAAAATGATGCCTATGCCACTTAAATATCAGTGGTGCAGATGAAACACTTGGCTCCGTGCCCTTTAGATAACATTATACTTGTATATGTTTTACTTAAAAGCTGTATTGACGTCCTCTGTTGTAATGATGTTCAAATATCTGTCAATCCACTGAGTTCCTGTGCTGACACTTTAATGTAACCCTGAACAACTGAGGAACGTTTGAATATGCTCACCACTTTTCACATTTCATTTCTTACAAAATAGTCTAAAGCAGGGGTGTCAAACTCATTTTCACCGCGGGCCACATCAGCATCATGGTCGCCCTCAAAGGGCCGGTTGTAACTGTAACACTGTATAAATTTAACTACTACCGAACATATTGTTAAATAACTGTCTTTGTATTGTTTATTCAAGTGTAACAATATTGTACATGCATTTATATATATATTTTATATATATATATAAACCCACATTACTCTATCAAAGATCAAACTTAAAACAGAAGAAAATAACAAAGACAAAGATCAAACAATCGTTGTTATATTAACTTTGTTCAAAGCTTTTTTTTGTCACAGTTGAGAAGGACATAACTAGCCAATAATAACATGCATGTGGTCTGGGGCAGTGGTTCTACTGGTCTGGCTGCACCATCACCCCTGAATGACCCGAGATCCAAAGCAAGGAACATGTTTAACTTCTCAAATGGATTTAATGAAAAGATGGTGCAGTTTGAGCCTGAAATGGTACAGAATCTCACATGCCAACACAAAAACTAGTTTGAAATATTCCCTTTTACACTCAATTAAAAACCCAAAAGTGCATCTTAAGGACACAAAGTAATACAACACACATAATCATTTTATAACTTCAGCCTTTTTTAACGGACTCAGCAGTGCTTTCATGCACAAACATAAAAAAAGGTCGGGAATGAAGTGAACTATCACAAATAGTCCGGTGTGTAAACTCATGCAAGTAAAGTGTGTTGTGAATGCAGCACTGAGGAGTGTGAATAGACGCACTCTACTGCATTCAAAATTCCCTTCAAAATAAAAGCACAATATTTTTATATTTCCCATGCAAAGGTCCGCAACCCACTGAAAACGGGTCCGCGACGAACCGGAAACGGATCCGCGACAGACTGAAAACGGGTCCACGGTGGTGATCATGCCTTCCAAGCCGTCGCGGGCCACATAAAATGACGTGGCGGGCCACATCTGGCCCGCGGGCCTTGAGTTTGACACATGTGGTCTAAAGGTTAATTAGCCACAAGAAAATGCTCTTTGGACAGTCAATTAGTTATAACAAATAAAGTTGGGCTCTGTCCTGAATAGTCTTACTTTCTCCACGTGGGAGCTGGACAGTACTTAAAACTGGTTCAGGACTTGCATTTGGACCCGACATGCTGGCATATGTAAACACTTCGCTTAAAATATCAGAGCTGATAATTTCCCAACGCTTGGCTTTGTGCCCGTTTGTTAACATTTAACTGTTAAACTGTTGCTCCTATATCTAAAGTCAGCTGTATTTCCCACAGAGCCCTAAAGACTAAGGGCAACACCCCCAAGTATGGGCTCATCTTCCACTCCACCTTCATTGGCCGTGCTGCAGCCAAGAACAAAGGCCGCATTTCCAGATATCTGGCAAACAAGTGCACCATCGCCTCCCGCATTGACTGTTTCTCTGGTGAGTGAGACCTGGTGGGTCACAGTAGCTATACATGCCATGTGGCACTTGCAATGATGTTTCTTTTCCTTTTGCAGTATTCATCCCTCGGGTTGATGGAGATAAGCAAATTATATAGATAGAGAGGGACTTTCCTGACCTCATGTGAGTCTAGGGCTGCTACTAACAATTATTTTAATAATCGATTAATCTGTCGATTATTTTTTCGATGAATCGGATAAAAAACAAAATCATTACTTTCCAACCCTTTATTCAAAAACAGAACTGACGTGCAAAAATCTTCAGAAAGTGCACAAACAGGTTGCTCCTTGAACATCCCTGAGCTGTTAAAGTAATAATAATAATAAAAATAATGGACTAACACAAACATACACATGTATACTCAAAGATTAAATTAACTCCATAAACTGTGCAAAACACTCTTAAGCACCTGTAAAGACATTTAAGCAAATTATGACCCTCTATACCCTAACTATACCTTCTACAAACAAAAGTGCTTTTATGGATACTGTACGTACCAATACAAAATTAAAAGATTGAAGTTCTTAGTAGTTATATCCCCATCTCAAATAATAGAAGATGAACAGTTGTTTCTGGCATTTCTAGTCACCTTCTAAATTGACACAGCATTAAAATTTGACTCGTCTGGACTTCCTAATGGCAAATTCGTTGATGGTATCATCAAATGATATTTTACTTGAGGCGGCAGTGTAGTTTCACTGGTGCCCTGAGTGCTTGATGTGGTCCTGGATGTCCCTTCACCTTCACCTGTATTCAAACAAATTGTATAGCCAGACAAGCGGTGTTTAATATAATAAATAATCATGAATGTGGTTGAACTTCCTTAAGAAAACAAGCTATTGTATTTAATACATGCTAACATGTTTCTATTGTACTTTAAAGTATGGATGTGGCTTGAATAAATACTATTAAATAGACTCACCTGATGCAGGCTGTGTGTTACCGGCCCCTTGAGTATTACTGGATGTCCCTTCTGCAGCTGTATTTAAACACAGAGTTCATCCATGCTGTTCGTTACACAATTGCATTTGGTCATTTCTATCATCCTACCACATAGTTGCATTGTACAAATACATTTTATCTGACCATGTAACTTGTAGTAGATAAATTACAATTACTGCCACCACTGCTACAAGGCTAAATAATGCTACTGATTACAATTAGTAGTATTAATGTGATGTGATTATGAAAGTAATAATTGATAATAATAATAACAACAATAACAAAAAAAGCAACAATAGTACTAGTTGTGTAGGCTACTTACAAAGTTCAGATGGAGGCGAATCAGGCGTCCTTTCTCCAGCAGGTGCCGGCCTCTGCAAAAATTGCCTGAGTGCATCTGGCCAATTTAAAACAAAAATAAAAAATAAAAACAAAACAAAACACATATACATTTTAGTATATTCCTGGGGAGAAACTGTACAGAAGGGTGAACACCACCACTATCCCCAAAATGGTTACTGTGTGTGTATGCACCTGCTAGTTGTGAATTCACTAAACAGAACTTATGCCATTTATAATGAATGTAGACAGCAACTGTACTTTTCATAACTAGCATACATTATCCAGATACTGGTCTTTTGACATGTACATCCATGTAGCTAGGTTATCAGTGAAGTTACGTTTGCTAGTAATAGCCTACGTAGCAAATTAGCAAAGTAACAGTCGCTAGCTAGCTATAGCTAGCCTAAGTGACAGCAATGAAACGTCCATTAGGTGATGCACAATACTAAATGTATTTCGTTTGACACCTTAATGGCTGAGATGAGAAGACTTACCTCTATACTTGACTTTCTTTTCCTCTTCTTCCTTTTTTCGTTTTCGTCCCTGTGCTCCAGATGGTTTAGACCGCTTCATTTTTGCAAATGTCACGTAGCTGACACGCCCACCCCACGCAGGCAGTGTGCAGGAGCCCTCACGTACCTAACGTAACTAACGTAACGTAACGTAATTTAACGCAACCGCCCCAAATTAGGAAATTATCGACAATAACTATCAATTCAATCTAAAAATCAGGTTGACAAGTAAACGTGTGGCTGAAGGGGCGCCCTAGGATGATCATGATTAATAACCATGTTTTAATGTGCTTGTTATTCTAACTATGATTAATGGGAAGTAGGTCTATGGGCGACACTAGAGGGCGCCCCCAACCCATTTGTCGCCCTAGGCAGTTGCCTAGTTCGCCTATAGGAATCTCCGGCCTTGCTTGTGGGCATTTGTAACATTGCTCTCAAGCTTCTCAGGGTCTATGGACGACAGCGGGTCATTGAGCCAGCTCTCATGCCAACGAAGCCAATCGGAGGTGGTGGTCCACAGATCTTTAAAAGGCTGGAAGTCCTTGACAAGCTTCTGCAGCCGATCATACTGTAATACACATTTATGTTTCATTGTGAGAAAATGTATGACAAATACCTGATGCACAATAGGTATTCACATCTATCAATACTAGTTGTAAGTTGCTATATATTACACTAACTACCAAAATGAATATACATAAACATATATATTCACGTATACATATATACATGATTCGATGGATTCTCTTTTACTTACATTAGTGGCAGGAAGACCTAACAGTCGCTCTCTGGTGTTGTAGGTTTGAGCCAACATCTGACACTCCTTCAATTGCTTGCTTACATGCCTCACCTCATTGGCCACCTCATGGGCATGAGTCATGTCTGTATGACCCGCAAACCCAGCAACCAGCATCTATAAACACAGTTGTGGTGAGTTAGAACCAAATATTATCAACTCACTTTGACTTAACTCAAACATTTTTACATTAAGACATGTATACTTTATAACCGCGGTTATAAAGTAGATGCATGGATTCCATTAGTGTAGGTATTTTGAGGTGCAGTGTTAATGTACACATGCTGCCCAGTGGCTCAACCCCTCCAACTGTTCCCAGGTCTGTTTGAGGTCAGAGTGGCCGAGTATCTGGATTCTTACCCTGAGCCGGAGCCAAGTGGTGTGAACAAATTTCTCAAAGGACTGGGTAAGCGTTTCTCCATCATCAAACCTTCACTTGTGCAATATTCTTTTACAACAGCTAATTGCTTATTTTTCTTTCTTATTTTTTATGTTTATTAGGAAACAAGATGAAGCTCCTACAACTGAAATGAAAACAGACCGACATAGTGTAGCTTTTAAATGAAAGAACAGAAACACTTGCTGGGGCTGGAATCGAATGTTGGCAAGAGTCTCGTCCCTGGACGTGAATGGGACAGGTCAGCGTTTTGGTGTGAGAGGACCAGGTTTATTTTAGAGCCACGTACGCACGTCTGAGAGCAGCGCACTTTTTAAACAAACGAAGACTGGAAAGGCCATGTCTCTTTTAGAATGGTTTCATGAAACCTTGGGGGCTGAGGCCATGTCTCTTTAGAGAAACTACAAAAAAACAACTAAACATTCCAGCTCCTCAGTTATCAGCCTGAACATGCAGCGTGTTCTATTTACTTTATTGTTCTTTATGTAGACGGGCTGAATCTATGGGAGAAAACAATACGTTTTAAGTTAATGTTCAATTTCAATCTTGTAAGTACTTTCCAACTAAAACTGATCCGTGCAGTTCCAACCTGACGCCTGTTTCTTTTATGCGTGGCATTCCCTTCCGCACAAACTGTACACAAACCTTTTGTTTACTGCGTTTTTGTTTGTTTGCATTTCAGATCAAGGTTTGTTAACTCTGATCAGAACATTTCAAAGTGTTCAGACTGCAGGTCAAACCTCATGAATCAAAATGAGTATTAACATTTACACACAGGAAATAGATCTGTTTTTTTCTCATCCTTGACTTTCTCCTTTTTAACTGGAGTTGTAAATATGTTTTTTTAAATTTGCACAATGTTGAGAACCAGTGTACAGTATTTGGAATATTTTTGTATAAAAGCATGTGTCCTGAATGGAATAAATGGGTTCCCAAAGACAGCATTGAATGAGTGACTATACTGCTGTACATTAAAATGCTTTGAAAACTGGGTTGTACTCTAAACACACTTGTGATTAAGCACTTGTGTAGGAGGCCATACGTACGGTGGCCCTGAGAGCTCAACAACTGCACATTAGGAAACTGCAAATAGACGACGCGCAAGCAAAGTGAAACACATTGTCACCAATTTGACAACGCATGCAGATGATAGAAATACAACTAAAAAAAGACCAAATACGGAAACGCACTGCAAGTCACGAAGACAATGCGGAAATGTTTCCAGGTGACAATAACGGATCTCTCCGCCATCCATGAAGTGGGCCTGATGGCGGCGCACGAAGACAGTGGACAAGTCCGAGAGCCTCGGTTCTGATACCTTCATCTTCCCGTCGGCTTCAGAACTGGAGTCCAGGGATGGTGCGTGCAGCGGACCTCCAAACCCGAAAGCCAGAATGAACCTGCACGAGGCCTGTGGGAGAGCGGCTGCAAAGCCGGGTGCTGGGTGGCCTGAAGTCCTCCCCGAGACCAGGCTTCCAAAAGCGATCGCGATGATCCTTTTCCTTTAGTTGGAGCTGTGTAACTCTGTGGACTCGCTGACTCTCAGACATTTCTTATTAAATGCTCCTTTGACATAAACTGATTTATTGATTATTTTACAAGTGGCTCTCATCTCATTAGGCTGTGAGCCTGTAAGACATTTAAATCCAGGAGTGCAAAATATGAAATAAATACTCACAATTGCACATAATGTGTTCCACACGTGCTGCAGCTTCAGAAATGATGCCAAGATGTTCATTATAATAATAATAATCATGATAATCATGATGAAATAGACATTTTGTATGTGTACAAGATTGAACTATCCCTCAGCTTCTTTCGCTTTCTCAACAAGACCTTTTGAAATGTGATCAGTTAGAGCATTGAAAGGAGTTTTAATGTCAGTCGAATGCAGTTTAAATGGCGTGGTGTGTGTAAGCAGTGAAAGTCGTTGAATTGTTAGGTGACGTTGAAGTTAAGGGATGCTGAGGAGTTAAAAAGATCCACAGATTATTTTGAATAAAAATAACTCATCACTTTTTTTATATATAAAACATTACGAATTTAGGGTGATTTAGCCTTTCACTCCTTCTTTGTCAGAGGTGTTGTTTTCCAAATATTTTATATGGACCTGTATAGCACTTTTCTTCAGTTCGTCTTCAGACCCCACTCAAAGAACTTACACAGTACTTGTCATCATTCACCCATTCATACACTGATGGGGCCCCTCAGGAACAGCTAACGTTCATACACCGTAGGCACAGCTAGGACACAGCAACATGGGCTGCTGGAGCTGGGGATTTAACCGGCAATCCTCTGATTGAAGGACTCACCACTGAGCCACAGTTGTTGTATTTATTGTAGTTTAAGTGATTATTGATGGTCTCTATCTCTGTGCTTGGTAATTGAAATTCACTGTTTTGATTGGATTTACACTGTTGTGTCCTGGCTCATACTGACTATTAATGTACAGGATATTATTTTGTTTTAATCTAACAAACTATAGCTTGATAATGAGTATTTCTGATTCAGATACAGATTCTGAATATACTATAGTGAAATGTAGGTGTTATATTTGTTATGACAAATACATTCAACTCATGTCCGACATTGATCATGTCAACAATTTGAAACACTAAGTAATAACTGTACTCTGCAAAACACACTATAGAAGGGTTGTTCAGGACAAAAGTACAGTGTGCAACCATTGCAGCATGTTTCTTTCCAGGGGTTTCACTTCCATATCACTCATTTCATTTGAATCATGTAAAGAGGGAGATTGCCCCCCTCATTATACATGTTATACCTCTCTAAAGCATGTCCAGAGGATCCATTGACACGACTAAAGCCCGGCAAAGAAGCACATCAGTGCCACAGTGATAGTAGATGGATAGTGAATAGTGGGCTCATCTGTACATAACTAAAATCACTTCAATTTTGTAAAATTGTTAATTCATTAATGTATTGTAATAATGAATGAATAATGCCCGGCTGCTGTTTGTTTACTTTAATATGACTTGTGCAACCCTGATTCTTGACTTCCTCCATTGAACATCCATGTATGTATCACAGCCTGACATCCATGATGAATGTGTACAGGTCCATTTACTGTCACTTGTAAAAATGAGTTGATGAATGTGGATATTTTACAGGCATACGTGTTAATAAACTGGCCCATGTACAACCTGCCCTGCATGTGTGGGCTCAGATCTCTCCGTCTGATCTGTGTGACACTGTACGTCTGACTGTGAAAAAGGAGTTAGTTTCTCTTAGTTGTTGCATCAGACTGTAACCCAGATGTTTAGCGGTTGACCCCTGACCTCTGACCTGGTTTCCACAGAAATAGAGACACTCTTTGGAGGATGCTTCTTGTCTCACGAGAATCGACCCGGTACAATTATAAACCCCACAATGCCGAGCTGTGTCTGTGGCTCTTTCTTTTGTTCATCAAAACAGTGACATACAATATTTTACAGACGAGACTATATGTGCACGACTTCATCTAATGTGCACACTGCACTCGTCACTCTTCACTGCCACTCAAATCAACTGAGCTACTGCACACCGACACACATGTTGTGTGAAGAGAAATAGAGTTTCATGTGTAGAATTAATTTGTGGTTTATAGACAGTACACAGATCTCACAATACATTTACAGACGTATGTATTATCATTCTTATTAGTGGTAATGGTGGCTTACCGCACAAAATATAATAAGAGAAAACAAACTGTGATAATGAGGTCATCTTGTGGATAAGTGCGGACCCTTTTTACATTTAGACATTTGGACGTTACTCATTCCATAAATCTCCATGTAATGTGCATTCAGTAACTGACCACATTTCAAAGTAATCTGAGCCAGCCCTCTTTATTAACACGCTACCTGTCGCCTGAAATGAACCCCAGCACGTTGCGCAGCCTCCGGAGTGGCCAGCAGGGGGCGACAGCGGACTGTCTGTAATACTTACACACTATTGAATGAGTGTCACGTTCACCGGAACTTTCATCTCAGAATTTAATTTTGATATCGTGCAATGACTCAAATGTTTCATTGATCTATTCGGGCCAACAGTATGTAGCTGAACATACTCTTTGAGCTTGACCTCTGATTGATGCAAAGACATAAAAACACAAATGTACCTTCTTATTTTCAATGTATTTCTTTATTTTGTTATGCCTCTCCAGTGTTGGTTGGTTATATCTGATCATTTTGAAATAAGCTACAGCAGTGTTATGAACATGGTAATAATGATATTAATTAATTAAGTTCCCACATTGTTTCCCCCTCATATAATAGCGTCACATCTTGTTCCCTTGCACCTACATGTATGTATCCTTACCTTCTGTTCTGCTACACAATCAGCAAATATTACAGTTGTTTGAATTTATTTTAATAAAAATGAATTAACTGCACGCTGCATTTTATTTGTAAATGGAAATCAAAAAGATATGAACTTAGTAAATAAAGTGTCATACATTTAATTATATCACAAATATTATGATATTGTTTCTAATATAAAGACATATCTAGAAGAACATTGAACATGTATTTAATTGTGCTACTCAGTAAATTAACAGTTAATACAGTACATACAGTTTACATGAACATACTGTATTCTATGTGACAAATTAAATACTTTAAAGCATTCAGAATGATTATTCCTTGTTCAGTCTGAACCGTCAGTCTCCTTCTTGATTTCTGTGCAGATGAAACAGCTGCTGGCAGCTTCCTGTGTGTGTGAGGAGCTTCCTGAACCCAGCAGCACAGAAGAAGCAGGTGGAGACAAACTACGTCCTCTGTGCTGCTGGGGACGGGACGCTCCTCGTCCTCTGGCTGGTGGGTGGGGTGGGTGGCGTCGGGGTGGAGGGGCATGGTTGGCGTTCACCCTCAGCTGCCCCAAGAGTGAGACCAGAGGAGTCCTGCCCTGTGAGACACAAACACAAGAGATGAATACTTTTGAACTTAACTACACACACTTTACATTGATGTGTTGAATCTGGCCTCCAATGATGGAATCCTATTACTAATACTTCTGTAGTCTTGGAGAGGGATTACTTACTCAGCCCACTGAAAGGAAGGCGACCACCGCTCTCCATCTGGTCCTGTGGTCCTCCATGTGTGTGTGAGGAGCTTCCTGAACCCAGCAGCACAGAAGAAGCAGGTGGAGACAAACTACGTCCTCTGTGCTGGTGGGGACGGGACGCTCCTCGTCCTCTGGCTGGTGGGTGGGGTGGGTGGCGTCGGGGTGGAGGGGCACGGAGGACCGTACTCACTGGGTCTCGGACTCTCTGGGGTGCTGAGAGGGGTTCAGAGATCTGCTGTGGGTCTGGGTCGTCCTGGGATGACGGGTTGGTTGGCGTTCACCCTCAGCTGCCCCAAGAGTGAGACCAGAGGAGTCCTGCCCTGTGAGACACAAACACACATTTTACATTGTTGTGTTGAATCTGGCCTCCAATGATGGAATCCTATTACTAATACTTCTGAAGTCTTGGAGAGGGATTACTTACTCAGCCCACTGAAAGGAAGGCGACCACCGCTCTCCATCTGGTCCTGTGGTCCTCCATCCTTCTCATCTGGTCCTGTGGTCCTCCATCCTTCTCATCTGGTCCTGTGGTCCTTCATCCTTCTCATCCGGTCCTGTGGTCCTCCATCCTTCTCATCTGCTCCGTCTTCAAGGAGACCCTGGATGTTGCTTCCTGTACCATCGATACCTGAGTAAAAGAGACTTGGAGACTTTTCTTAAAGTTAGTAGTTTTTACCGCACATCTGTCAGGTTCAGCCACCTTCACCTAACTATTAATATAAACAGAGAGAGAATGAAATGAACAGTCTTTCAATAACTGTTGAGTGACACTTTCAGGGGACTCCTGTTAATGTTGTTATTAAGTGTTGTTCTTTATAAAGAAAAATACACAACAAAATAACAACCATTCACAGTTTCACCAATTTAATGCCGAGAATACAAACACAGCTCCAACTGCAGTCGTACAGAGACCGGATGGCCGTTGCAACGGGTCCAGCTCCCCATACTCCGTCAGCAACCCCCACAAAAACCCCAGAGGGACCCGGTCGAAAGCCTTCCCCAAGTCCATTACACACATGTAGACTGGTTGGGGAAACTCCCAGAACCCCTGCAGTAGTCTTGCGAGGGTAAAGAGCTGGTCCATTGTTTCACGACTGGGACAGAATCCGCACTGCTCCTCTTCAATCTGAGGTTCAGCAAATGGTCAGAGTCTTCTTCCAGCACCCTGGCATAAGTTTTCCCCGAGAAGGCTGAGTAGTGTGATGCCCTGATAGTTCGAGCAACCTCGACAACTATGGAGTTGGCAGGCGGCGCTCTTTCCCGGACCCCTCCCACCAACTCCAAGAAGGCCGGATACTCTGAACTGATGTTCGGTGCATAAGCACAAACAACAGTCAGATCCTTGCTCCCCGCAACCCGCAGGCGCAGGGAGGCGACCCTCTCCTTCTCTGGGGGAACTCCAACACGGCAGCGCACATGGGTGTTTCCCTGGTCCAGACCAGGTAGCTAAGGTCCGTGAGCCGCTCCATCAGGGTTTTTTGAACCATTCCTAGTCTTGTGAAAGGTCATAATATCCCAAGGGAGAAGTTAGTTGTTTAGGCATCAACTCTGCGCTCGGTTTGTCAAGATTCAGCATCCTTGAAAATGAGCTCCGACCATTTGATGGTTTGATTGTAAAAATACTTCACAGTAAAGAACCGGAGTAAACTCATTCGCAAGAACAGCTGAGATGGTGACGTCATCAAGTGAGCTGCTGTTCCAAATGCAGAATGACCGTACTGCGTCCTCCTGTCCCTGGGACTCTGGACTCCAGAATCCAAACTCACAAAGTACACAACTGGGGCGGAGCTTCTTCAGGACGATCCGCACTAAAACCTCTCCTGCAGGATGCTATTGCCAACCTCGCCAGACGCGAGGGAAGGCTTAGATGCTGCAGGTCCTGTCTGAAACTCTGAGTTGGGAACCGCTGAGTGAGTGAATCATCTTCATCTTTTTCTTCCTCCTCAGCAAAGCTTCTTCAGGACGTTCCGAACCAAAACCTCTGCTGCAGGATGCTACCTATTGCCATCCCCGCCAGAGGCGAGGGAAGGCTGTCTGGTCAGTCCTGCCAGACATAAAGGTTTTACAATCCTGCAGCAAACAGGCTGTCGGTCTCAGTCCGAGTCGCTGTCCTCATCCCTCTGCCAGTGTCTTCTGTTTGTGGAGGATCCGAGGTCTGACGTGGAGGGTGCAGACTCCCCGCACTCCTCTCCTCTGGTCCTCTTGGCAGAGGATCCAAGACCTGACGTGGAGGGCGCAGACTCTTCTGACCTCTGGGGGACTGGGGGCGCCACGCCAAAAGGAAGGATGAAAAGAAAGCGAGGGGAAAAGGGACTTGGATGCTGCAGGTCCTGTCAGAAACTCAAAGTTGGAAACCGCTGGGTGAGATGGTCATCTTAATCTTTTTCTTTCTCCTCAGCAAAGCTTCTTCAGGACGTTCCGAACCAAAACCTCTGCTGCAAGATGCTACCTATTGCCATCCCCGCCAGAGGCAAGGGAAGGCTGTCTGGTCAGTCCTGCCAGACTTAAAGGTTTTACAATCCTGCAGCAAACAGGCTGTCGGTCTCAGTCCGAGTCGCTGTCCGAGTCGCTGTCCTCAACCCTCTGCCAGTATCTTCTGAAGGATCCGACGTCTCCACTGTAGTCATCTCCTCTGGTCCTCTTGGTGGGGGATCCAAGGCCTGACATGGAGGGTGCAGACTCCTCGTTGTCCTCTTCTCTGGTCCTCTTGGTGGAGGATCCGAGGCCTGATGTGGAGGGCGCAGACTCGTCTGACCTCTGGGGGGCTGGGGGCGCCGCGCCAAAAGGGAGGGTGAGAGGATGGCCAGGTGGGAACGGCTGCGGGAAAGGGTCATCTTCATCTTCTTCTTCCTCATCTTCTTCTTCTTCCTCTTCTACCGCCTCTTCATCGTCTTCCTCCTCTTCGTCCTCTTCGTCCTCTTCGTGCTCTTCCTCTTCTTCCTCTCCCACGTCGTCCTCTCCCTCGTCGTCCTCCCCCACGTTGTCCTCTGGGCGTTCGCCATGGAGGGGCAAGAACTCCCCATGAACCCAAACCCCAAACACAAATTGACCATTCATAAATGCAATCTCCCACTCACCGTCCCTACCTTCGTTGTCCATGGCGAGCCTGACGGGGCCTCTTGCAGGACGCCCCATGATGTAGTTCACACCAGCTGAGAGGGAAAGGTTAAAACCATAAGGATTTCTTATAACTTTAAATAATTTTGGATTACATTGATCAATAATCAAATAATAAAAAAACGACAGCATATCCATAACCTAACAACGACAGGCCACACATAAAAGGCTGTGCTGTAAACATTTAACAGTAATATCAAACATAGTGCAGTTCTGCCTCTGTTAGTCTAAACAGATGAGGGAATCAGAATCAATTAATGCTGCTTACAAATGACACTTAATGATAAACATTGTTGTTATTAAATTCTATTAAAGATATTGACATTTTGACAACATTTTGATACATAGCGAGAGAGAGAGATGAATATATTCCAATGCCAATAATAATTGTTATTATTATCGTTTTTGATAATGTCAGCAGTATTGCTATTTGTATTTGTCCCAAACAACAATGTAGCGTTCATAATTAACGAGCTTTAATCTTAAATTGCACATGAAGAGCTTCATTCTGGATGCGCAGACCAGGAGCCGTTCACGGCTTTTTGTGCTCAATTAACCAATAGTTGAGTCTCGTGAGGTCTCGGCAAAGACATTTATTCTGCACCAAACAATTGTAAGGACTTCAATGTGTGTGTGTGAACAAAACGATAAATGGTTTGCAATAAACGGCGTGAACGTATTTAATTTACATTGAACACGTGCGTCATGACGCACAGGGAAACATGGCGATATTAATCCAACATAACATCTTTCGTTTATAACTCAATATTCTCTGTTTATGAGGCGCATATCACAGCGCATGGGGAGATGCTGGAGGCAGCACGCGCACATGCACTCCTATAATTACTTAACAGATCGCTCTCTTATCCCGAAAACAAAGTATATCAATAACGAGCAAAGTGCATTTCAATGTTAAATAATGTATTTAATAAAGTAAAAGGATCAGATGTGCGTACAATAAGTCATGTTTCAACAGTCAAAACAAACCAACTCAGCGTCACCTGCAGGTCACGTGACTCGACCGAACGCTCCCGCGTTCCATATGGTTTCCATGGTACATATTACAAAATTGTATAAAAATGGCTTTGATGTTGCATTTCGACGGTTTGATGCCTTAAACCCAAAATAACAGGGGTTTCGATACTCTATACTAATTGTTAACACACTCCACACATCTCCCGCAAGTTTTAAGCCATTCTGTCGCTCACATATCATTTTACAGGCCTAACAGCATTTTGGGAATTTTTAAGCTTAAAACTCAAAAGGTTTCACTAATTTCTAAACCGAGAACACTTTTAAGGATTTAAGGGGATACATTGATAATAAAGGAATCTAAATTAAATGTAAAAGTGGTCTTACCTGCACAGCTCTCGTCCAACTCACAGCCCCTTCAGCAGGGCCTCTCTCTCGATGTCCAGACCAGTGAAGTCCTCTTTATGGTCTCTGGTGGTCCTCTTTAGGGTCTCAGTCCTCTCGATAGTAGTGATATAGTATTCCGTTTCCAGCAAGCAGTTCAAAACTCAAAGAGTTAACTTAACAGTTTGGGTTCACAGGGTTGTAGTTCGTGTCAAGTCCAAAGTGTAAAGGGAAGAATCAGAACCTCTGCGGCCATTAAGTAGCCTCGGTCCGGTTTCCATGGCATTTACGGACGTGCTTACGTCCGTGCGTAACTGCGTGCGTCCGTGCGTGCGATTGAGCAATACAGAAAGAGAAACATATTCATTATTTTTCTCATATTGGTCAACTATATATTTTTATTTGATTAATACTCGAGTTGATATTTTTTTTATTTGTCAGTGATCTGATGCTATTCAGTTCAGCTATGAGTTGTAAACCTACACAACTCGTCTCTGCAACACGTATTGTGATACAACACATCGGGATTGGAGGTAGAAACGAAATAGAGAGTGAGAGAGAGATACATATATTTCAATGCTAATGCCAATAATAATTCATATTATTATAGTTTTTGATATTGTCAGCAGTGTTATTATTTGTATTCGTCCCAAACAACAGTGTAGCGTTCATAATTAACGAGCTTTAATCTTAAATTGCACATGAAGAGCTTCATTCTGGATGCGCAGACCAGGAGCCGTTCACGGCTTTTTGTGCTCAATTAACCAATAGTTGAGTCTCGTGAGGTCTCGGCAAAGACATTTATTCTGCACCAAACAATTGTAAGGACTTCAGTGTGTGCGTGTGTGCGTGTGCGTGTGCGTGTGTGTGCGTGTGTGTGAACAAAACGATAAATGGTTTGCAATAAACGGCGTGAACGTATTTAATTTACATTGAACACGTGCGTCATGACGCACAAGGAAACATGGCAATATTAATCCAACATAACATCTTGCGTTTATTATTCTCTGTTTATGAGGCGCATACCACAGCGCGTGGGGAGATGCTGGATGCAGCACGCGCATATGCACTCCTATAATTACTTAACAGATCGCTCTCTTGTCTCTAGAGATTGGAAACGAAATTGAGAGAGAGAGAGAGAGAGAGAGAGAGAGAGAGAGAGAGAGAGACGTGTTGTTGGACAAAGTGTCACAACCGAACAGATCTGTTGAACACTGAAAGTCAAACTGGGTGGTAAATTAAATACTTTGTTATCGTGCAATATTGTAATTATGCTCTCGTTGTATTGATAACATAATTTGGAGCGTTATGTGCTTTACTTTGTTGCACATATACTATAATACATATACTACATAAAAATATACTTGTTTTTCGTTCCTTCTCACGTGCAGAGTTGTTGAAACCATCATCTCCTCTTTTAGTGGATTTGTTGGTCAACTCCAAAACCAGCAACCTAAAAGCTCATTTCAATCAGGAGAGACCAGTCAAATACAGAAAGTGTATCTATTTATTAAGGAGTATAAGTTATTTTTATGCACAAGTAGTATTGTTTAATTATAGTTGATTTCTTATTATAGGTTATATTTTTTAATGTATTAGGATAGTTTTTTCTTTAGATTGTTTTTTTGGTTTAAGTATTTGTAGTTCACTAAGTCTTTAGATTGGTTATTGGTCAGTTCATTGGGTAATGCTGTATCTGTATCAAATACATTCTTTTTAGCTGCAATTTACATGCTACGGTGCATCAGTGGCTTTTTCATTTTGGTTTATTTTCTTTGATTTATGTTTATTTCCTTTGATTCACGGACAAATGGTGACTGCAGAAAGCATTGTTTCTTGTTAGCAGATGATATATGAGGATAACGTCTCTGAGTCTTTGTCGCTTGGACTCTACAGGGAGATCTGTAATTGAGGGCCGTCTGCTCCGATCAGCAAGATGAATCCCCCCGTGGTCCAAACCTGTGGTGGTGGTGCTGATGATGATGATGATGATGATGGCTGATGAAGCTGATGGATCTGATGAAGACTGGGCGGACACATGAATTAACTGAAGTGGAGAGACAGTCATATCTAAAGCGACAGCAGCGAGATGATAGGCCAACGACGTCATTGTTTCCTTGTGCTTATTGGTCAGACGACTCCAGCTGATCTACAGCTGGCGTCATGATTAACGGCCCGAACAATGACAGCAAGTAAACACGGAGTGCGCATGCGCGAGACGTGATGCAGAAGTATGAGAAATAAATGACAGGCTTACAAGAGTTTGGTCCTCCGACTGAACTCACGCTAGAGTTTCATTTGTGATGATTCTTATGTATTCTTCTGAAACACTGACGTTGTCTGACTCAAGAAAAACGCACTGGACCTAAATGCAGAACAGGACCAGTTCAGTGGTTTAGGACCAGTTCAACAAGACCAGTTCAGTGGTTTAGGACCAGTTCAACAGGACCAGTTCAGTGGTTTAGGACCAGTTCATTAGGACCAGTTCAGTGGTTTAGGACCAGTTCAACAGGACCAGTTCAGTGGTTTAGGACCAGTTCAACAGGACCAGTTCAGTGGTTTAGGACCAGTTCAACAGGACCAGTTCAGTGATTTAGGACCAGTTCAACAGGACCAGTTCAGTGGTTTGGGACCAGTTCATTAGGACCAGTTCAGTGGTTTGGGACCAGTTCATTAGGACCAGTTCAGTGGTTTGGGACCAAGTTCAGTTGTTCCAGTTAAGTGGTTTAGGACAAGTTTAATGGAGGTTTATTTACTGTGTGTTCCAATACCCATACTTCCCTTATATTAGTATGCCAGAACAATATTTAGTATCTCCCAATATTAATATTGTAGCAGCATGAAGCTAATTCTTCTGAAAAGACCAAACCAGCTCAACATGACGATGTTTCTGACAGCCTCTCCTGCCTCAAACAGGTTTTAACCAGAAACATAAAACATTTTATGGAGATAGATTTTATATCTGAGAAAAAGTGTCTTCAAAGTTAAGTTGCCTGGTTGCAGTTGCCCTGTGTGTCAGCAACGTGACAAAGACAGCAACGACCACTCTTACATTTGTATTCCATAACGCACTACAGCTAACTGTGTAACGTGCGGGTGGTGGACCCAGGTGCAGGACGGAGGACTCGGGAGACAGAGAGCTGCGGTTCAATACTTTAATTAAGCTCAGACAGACAGGTGGACAGCTCAGGAGCCGGCAAGCAGGAATCAGGGGGCAGGCAAGCAGGGAGTCAGGAACAAGCGAGGTCGGGTCCGGGAAGACAGGCAGACGGGTCGGAGACTCGGGTGGCAGGCGAGACGAAGAATCGGGAACAGGCGCGGTCGGGTCCGGGAAGGCAGGCAGGTCTGTACTGGAGAGACGAGCATAGCAGCGAACGATCTGGCAAGGAGTGAGTGTGAGGCTGGTGCTTAAATACTGGCCTGATTGCGGGTGATGCGAGGCAGCTGTGTGCACAGGTGAATGGAGTGAGCGGACGAGCTGGGTGTGACTGACAGGCTGAGTGGAGCGGGGCTGAAGAGAGTCTGCAGGTAACGGGCTGATGAAACTGTGACAGAACCCCCCCCTCAAGGGACGGCCCCTGACGTCCCCAATCCAAAGATAACCCAAAAACAAAACCACCCCAGGGTGGGTGGAGGGGAGCCGGTGGAGGGCTCCGGGCCCCGGCAGGAACAGTCAGAGGGCGGCCCGGAGGACGGCCACCAGGCGGACCGGCGCGCCCTGGGGAACGGGCCGGAGGACGGCCATCATGCGGGGACTCGGGAGGACGGCCCGGAGGACGGCCATCATGCGGGGACTCAGGAGGACGGGCCGGGGAACGGCCATCATGCGGGGACTCCGGAGGACTGGGCTCGGGACGGGACCTGACTGGACTGGGCTCGGGACGGGACCTGACTGGACTGGGTTCGGGACGGGACCTGACTGGACTGGGCTCGGGACGGGACCTGACTGGACTGGGCTCGGGACGGGCCTGGACGGGGCTCTGGGGCCTGGGGTCGGCCGGACCGCCGACGGGACTCGGGGACCGTTCCCCCCCCTCCACGGACGCCTCCGGGCGTCCACGGAACTGCCAGGCGAGGATGGGTGGAGGGGGAACGGCCGGAGGGCTAAGCTCGCTCCCGGCGGTCGGCTCCAGGAGGGAGACGTGGGATGTGGGAAAGACTTCCATCGCCGCCGGGACACGGGGAACTGGAGTCGGCCGGGGCGCCGACGGGACCGGGGCTGACAGCGGCGCCGTCGGAGAAGCCGGGACCGGGGCTGGCAGCGGCGCAGTCGGAGAAGCTAGGACCGGGGCTGGCAGCGGCGCAGTCGGGGAAGCTAGGACCGGGGCTGGCAGCGGCACAGTCGGGGGAATGTGGACCGGGGCTGGCAGTGGCGCAGTCCGGGGAATGTGGACCGGGGCTGGCAGCGGCGCAGTCTGGGGAATGTGGACCGGGGCTGGCAGCGGCGCAGTCCGGGGAATGTGGACCGGGGCTGGCAGCGGCGTGGTCCGGGGAATGTGGACCGGGGCTGACAGCGACGCAGTCCAGGGAGCTGGGACCGGGGCTGGCAGCGGCGCAGTCCAGGGAATGTGGACCAACTGCAATTGACTAGAAATAAGCCTAATGTAGTATACTTGTGAAAATGAACCATGAGTCATGTCAAGCCATCGTTGGGCAACACAGTTTCTCAGGAGACACGCAATACACACCTTTGTCTGGAAAGTGACATCTGGGATCCACCTAATATAAACATCTCACTCTCACTCTCTTTCCACAGTCTGAACATTTTTTGTGGCCTCTTCTGCACATGTATATACTGTATATGTTGAGGTGCAGTGTTAATGTACACATGCTGCCCAGTGGCTCAACCCCTCCAACTGTTCCCAGGTCTGTTTGAGGTCAGAGTGGCCGAGTATCTGGATTCTTACCCTGAGCCGGAGCCAAGTGGTGTGAACAAATTTCTCAAAGGACTGGGTAAGCGTTTCTCCATCATCAAACCTTCACTTGTGCAATATTCTTTTACAACAGCTAATTGCTTATTTTTCTTTCTTATTTTTTATGTTTATTAGGAAACAAGATGAAGCTCCTACAACTGAAATGAAAACAGACCGACATAGTGTAGCTTTTAAATGAAAGAACAGAAACATTTGCTGGGGCTGGAATCGAATGTTGGCAAGAGTCTCGTCCCTGGACGTGAATGGGACAGGTCAGCGTTTTGGTGTGAGAGGACCAGGTTTATTTTAGAGCCACGTACGCACGTCTGAGAGCAGCGCACTTTTTAAACAAACGAAGACTGGAAAGGCCATGTCTCTTTTAGAATGGTTTCATGAAACCTTGGGGGCTGAGGCCATGTCTCTTTGGAGAAACTACAAAAAACAACTAAACATTCCAGCTCCTCAGTTATCAGCCTGAACATGCAGCGTGTTCTATTTACTTTATTGTTCTTTATGTAGACGGGCTGAATCTATGGGAGAAAACAATACGTTTTAAGTAAATGTTCAATTTCAATCTTGTAAGTACTTTCCAACTAAAACTGATCCGTGCAATTCCAACCTGACGCCTGTTTCTTTTATGCGTGGCATTCCCTTCCGCACAAACTGTACACAAACCTTTTGTTTACTGCGTTTTTGTTTGTTTGCATTTCAGATCAAGGTTTGTTAACTCTGATCAGAGCATTTCGAAGTGTTCAGACTGCAGGTCAAACCTCATAAATCAAAATGAGTATTAACATTTACACACAGGAAATAGATCAGTTTTTTTCTCATCCTTGACTTTCTCCTTTTTAACTGGAGTTGTAAATATGTTTTTTATTTCAATTTGCACAATGTTGAGAACCAGTGTACAGTATTTGGAATATTTTTGTATAAAAGCATTCGTCCTGAATGGAATAAATGGGTTCCCAAAGACAGCATTGAATGAGTGACTATACTGCTGTACATTCAAATGCTTTGAAAACTGGGTTGTACTCTAAACACACTTGTGATTAAGCACTTGTGTAGGAGGCCATACGTACGGTGGCCCTGAGAGCTCAACAACTGCACATTAGGAAACTGCAAATAGACGACGCGCAAGCAAAGTGAAACACATCGTCACCAATTTGACAACGCATGCAGATGATAGAAATACAACTAAAAAAAGACCAAATACGGAAACGCACTGCAAGTCACGAAGACAATGCGGAAATGTTTCCAGGTGACAATAACGGATCTCTCCGCCATCCATGAAGTGGGCCTGATGGCGGCGCACGAAGACAGTGGACAAGTCCGAGAGCCTCGGTTCTGATACCTTCATCTTCCCGTCGGCTTCAGAACTGGAGTCCAGGGATGGTGCGTGCAGCGGACCTCCAAACCCGAAAGCCAGAATGAACCTGCACGGGGCCTGTGGGAGAGCGGCTGCAAAGCCGGGTGCTGGGTGGCCTGAAGTCCTCCCCGAGACCAGGCTTCCAAAAGCGATCGCGATGATCCTTTTCCTTTAGTTGGAGCTGTGTAACTCTGTGGGCTCGCTGACTCTCAGACATTTCTTATTAAATGCTCCTTTGACATAAACTGATTTATTGATTATTTTACAATTGGCTCTCATCTCATTAGGCTGTGAGCCTGTAAGACATTTAAATCCAGGAGTGCAAAATATGAAATAAATACTCACAATTGCACATAATGTGTTCCACACGTGCTGCAGCTTCAGAAATGATGCCAAGATGTTCATTATAATAATAATAATCATGATAATCATGATGAAATAGACATTTTGTATGTGTACAAGATTGAACTATCCCTCAGCTTCTTTCGCTTTCTCAACAAGACCTTTTGAAATGTGATCAGTTAGAGCATTGAAAGGAGTTTTAATGTCAGTCGAATGCAGTTTAAATGGCGTGGTGTGTGTAAGCAGTGAAAGTCGTTGAATTGTTAGGTGACGTTGAAGTTAAGGGATGCTGAGGAGTTAAAAAGATCCACAGATTATTTTGAATAAAAATAACTCATCACTTTTTTTATATATAAAACATTACGAATTTAGGGTGATTTAGCCTTTCACTCCTTCTTTGTCAGAGGTGTTGTTTTCCAAATATTTTATATGGACCTGTATAGCACTTTTCTTCAGTTCGTCTTCAGACCCCACTCAAAGAACTTACACAGTACTTGTCATCATTCACCCATTCATACACTGATGGGGCCCCTCAGGAACAGCTAACGTTCATACACCGTAGGCACAGCTAGGACACAGCAACATGGGCTGCTGGAGCTGGGGATTGAACCGGCGATCCTCTGATTGAAGGACTCACCACTGAGCCACAGTTGTTGTATTTATTGTAGTTTAAGTGATTATTGATGGTCTCTATCTCTGTGCTTGGTAATTGAAATTCACTGTTTTGATTGGATTTACACTGTTGTGTAAGGAAACAGTGCTCTGTGTTCCGTCCTGGCTCATACTGACTATTAATGTACAGGATATTATTTTGTTTTAATCTAACAAACTATAGCTTGATAATGAGTATTTCTGATTCAGATACAGATTCTGAATATACTATAGTGAAATGTAGGTGTTATATTTGTTATGACAAATACATTCAACTCATGTCCGACATTGATCATGTCAACAATTTGAAACACTAAGTAATAACTGTACTCTGCAAAACACACTATAGAAGGGTTGTTCAGGACAAAAGTACAGTGTGCAACCATTGCAGCATGTTTCTTTCCAGGGGTTTCACTTCCATATCACTCATTTCATTTGAATCATGTAAAGAGGGAGATTGCCCCCCTCATTATACATGTTATACCTCTCTAAAGCATGTCCAGAGGATCCATTGACACGACTAAAGCCCGGCAAAGAAGCACATCAGTGCCACAGTGATAGTAGATGGATAGTGAATAGTGGGCTCATCTGTACATAACTAAAATCACTTCAATTTTGTAAAATTGTTAATTCATTAATGTATTGTAATAATGAATGAATAATGCCCGGCTGCTGTTTGTTTACTTTAATATGACTTGTGCAACCCTGATTCTTGACTTCCTCCATTGAACATCCATGTATGTATCACAGCCTGACATCCATGATGAATGTGTACAGGTCCATTTACTGTCACTTGTAAAAATGAGTTGATGAATGTGGATATTTTACAGGCATACGTGTTAATAAACTGGCCCATGTACAACCTGCCCTGCATGTGTGGGCTCAGATCTCTCCGTCTGATCTGTGTGACACTGTACGTCTGACTGTGAAAAAGGAGTTAGTTTCTCTTAGTTGTTGCATCAGACTGTAACCCAGATGTTTAGCGGTTGACCCCTGACCTCTGACCTGGTTTCCACAGAAATAGAGACACTCTTTGGAGGATGCTTCTTGTCTCACGAGAATCGACCCGGTACAATTATAAACCCCACAATGCCGAGCTGTGTCTGTGGCTCTTTCTTTTGTTCATCAAAACAGTGACATGCAATATTTTACAGACGAGACTATATGTGCACGACTTCATCTAATGTGCACACTGCACTCGTCACTCTTCACTGCCACTCAAATCAACTGAGCTACTGCACACCGACACACATGTTGTGTGAAGAGAAATAGAGTTTCATGTGTAGAATTAATTTGTGGTTTATAGACAGTACACAGATCTCACAATACATTTACAGACGTATGTATTATCATTCTTATTAGTGGTAATGGTGGCTTACCGCACAAAATATAATAAGAGAAAACAAACTGTGATAATGAGGTCATCTTGTGGATAAGTGCGGACCCTTTTTACATTTAGACATTTGGACGTTACTCATTCCATAAATCTCCATGTAATGTGCATTCAGTAACTGACCACATTTCAAAGTAATCTGAGCCAGCCCTCTTTATTAACACGCTACCTGTCGCCTGAAATGAACCCCAGCACGTTGCGCAGCCTCCGGAGTGGCCAGCAGGGGGCGACAGCGGACTGTCTGTAATACTTACACACTATTGAATGAGTGTCACGTTCACCGGAACTTTCATCTCAGAATTTAATTTTGATATCGTGCAATGACTCAAATGTTTCATTGATCTATTCGGGCCAACAGTATGTAGCTGAACATACTCTTTGAGCTTGACCTCTGATTGATGCAAAGACATAAAAACACAAATGTACCTTCTACTTATTTTCAATGTATTTCTTTATTTTGTTATGCCTCTCCAGTGTTGGTTGGTTATATCTGATCATTTTGAAATAAGCTACAGCAGTGTTATGAACATGGTAATAATGATATTAATTAATTAAGTTCCCACATTGTTTCCCCCTCATATAATAGCGTCACATCTTGTTCCCTTGCACCTACATGTATGTATCCTTACTTTCTGTTCTGCTACACAATCAGCAAATATTACAGTTGTTTGAATTTATTTTAATAAAAATGAATTAACTGCACGCTGCATTTTATTTGTAAATGGAAATCAAAAAGATTTGAACTTAGTAAATAAAGTGTCATACATTTAATTATATCACAAATATTATGATATTGTTTCTAATATAAAGACATATCTAGAAGAACATTGAACATATATTTAATTGTGCTACTCAGTAAATTAACAGTTAATACAGTACATACAGTTTACATGAACATACTGTATTCTATGTGACAAATTAAATACTTTAAAGCATTCAGAATGATTATTCCTTGTTCAGTCTGAACCGTCAGTCTCCTTCTTGATTTCTGTGCAGATGAAACAGCTGCTGGCAGCTTCCTGTGTGTGTGAGGAGCTTCCTGAACCCAGCAGCACAGAAGAAGCAGGTGGAGACAAACTACGTCCTCTGTGCTGCTGGGGACGGGACGCTCCTCGTCCTCTGGCTGGTGGGTGGGGTGGGTGGCGTCGGGGTGGAGGGGCATGGTTGGCGTTCACCCTCAGCTGCCCCAAGAGTGAGACCAGAGGAGTCCTGCCCTGTGAGACACAAACACAAGAGATGAATACGTTTGAACTTAACTACACACACTTTACATTGTTGTGTTGAATCTGGCCTCCAATGATGGAATCCTATTACTAATACTTCTGTAGTCTTGGAGAGGGATTACTTACTCAGCCCACTGAAAGGAAGGCGACCACCGCTCTCCATCTGGTCCTGTGGTCCTCCATGTGTGTGTGAGGAGCTTCCTGAACCCAGCAGCACAGAAGAAGCAGGTGGAGACAAACTACGTCCTCTGTGCTGGTGGGGACGGGACGCTCCTCGTCCTCTGGCTGGTGGGTGGGGTGGGTGGCGTCGGGATGACGGGTTGGTTGGCGTTCACCCTCAGCTGCCCCAAGAGTGAGACCAGAGGAGTCCTGCCCTGTGAGACACAAACACACATTTTACATTGTTGTGTTGAATCTGGCCTCCAATGATGGAATCCTATTACTAATACTTCTGAAGTCTTGGAGAGGGATTACTTACTCAGCCCACTGAAAGGAAGGCGACCACCGCTCTCCATCTGGTCCTGTGGTCCTCCATCCTTCTCATCTGGTCCTGTGGTCCTCCATCCTTCTCATCTGGTCCTGTGGTCCTCCATCCTTCTCATCTGGTCCTGTGGTCCTCCATCCTTCTCATCTGCTCCGTCTTCAAGGAGACCCTGGATGTTGCTTCCTGTACCATCGATACCTGAGTAAAAGAGACTTGGAGACTTTTCTTAAAGTTAGTAGTTTTTACCGCACATCTGTCAGGTTCAGCCACCTTCACCTAACTATTAATATAAACAGAGAGAGAATGAAATGAACAGTCTTTCAATAACTGTTGAGTGACACTTTCAGGGGACTCCTGTTAATGTTGTTATTAAGTGTTGTTCTTTATAAAGAAAAATACACAACAAAATAACAACCATTCACAGTTTCACCAATTTAATGCCGAGAATACAAACACAGCTCCAACTGCAGTCGTACAGAGACCGGATGGCCGTTGCAACGGGTCCAGCTCCCCATACTCCGTCAGCAACCCCCACAAAAACCCCAGAGGGACCCGGTCGAAAGCCTTCCCCAAGTCCATTACACACATGTAGACTGGTTGGGGAAACTCCCAGAACCCCTGCAGTAGTCTTGCGAGGGTAAAGAGCTGGTCCATTGTTTCACGACTGGGACAGAATCCTCACTGCTCCTCTTCAATCTGAGGTTCAGCAAATGGTCAGAGTCTTCTTCCAGCACCCTGGCATAAGTTTTCCCCGAGAAGGCTGAGTAGTGTGATACCCTGATAGTTCGAGCAACCTCGACAACTATGGAGTTGGCAGGCGGCGCCCTTTCCCGGACCCCTCCCACCAACTCCAAGAAGGCCGGATACTCTGAACTGATGTTCGGTGCATAAGCACAAACAACAGTCAGATCCTTGCTCCCCGCAACCCGCAGGCGCAGGGAGGCGACCCTCTCCTTCTCTGGGGGAACTCCAACACGGCGGCGCACATGGTTGTTTCCCTGGTCCAGACCAGGTAGCTAAGGTCCGTGAGCCGCTCCATCAGGGTTTTTTGAACCATTCCTAGTCTTGTGAAAGGTCATAATATCCCAAGGGAGAAGTTAGTTGTTTAGGCATCAACTCTGCGCTCGGTTTGTCAAGATTCAGCCTCCTTGAAAATGAGCTCCGACCATTTGATGGTTTGATTGTAAAAATACTTCACAGTAAAGAACCGGAGTAAACTCATTCGCAAGAACAGCTGAGATGGTGACGTCATCAAGTGAGCTGCTGTTCCAAATGCAGAATGACCGTACTGCGTCCTCCTGTCCCTGGGACTCTGGACTCCAGAATCCAAACTCACAAAGTACACAACTGGGGCGGAGCTTCTTCAGGACGATCCGCACTAAAACCTCTCCTGCAGGATGCTATTGCCAACCTCGCCAGACGCGAGGGAAGGCTTAGATGCTGCAGGTCCTGTCTGAAACTCTGAGTTGGGAACCGCTGAGTGAGTGAATCATCTTCATCTTTTTCTTCCTCCTCAGCGAAGCATCTTCAGGACGTTCCGAACCAAAACCTCTGCTGCAGGATGCTACCTATTGCCATCCCCGCCAGAGGCGAGGGAAGGCTGTCTGGTCAGTCCTGCCAGACATAAAGGTTTTACAATCCTGCAGCAAACAGGCTGTCGGTCTCAGTCCGAGTCGCTGTCCTCAACCCTCTGCCAGTATCTTCTGAAGGATCCGACGTCTCCACTGTAGTCATCTCCTCTGGTCCTCTTGGTGGGGGATCCAAGGCCTGACATGGATGGTGCAGACTCCTCGTTGTCCTCTTCTCTGGTCCTCTTGGTGGAGGATCCGAGGCCTGATGTGGAGGGCGCAGACTCGTCTGACCTCTGGGGGGCTGGGGGCGCCGCGCCAAAAGGGAGGGTGAGAGGATGGCCAGGTGGGAACGGCTGCGGGAAAGGGTCATCTTCATCTTCTTCTTCCTCATCTTCTTCTTCTTCCTCTTCTACCGCCTCTTCATCTTCTTCCTCCTCTTCGTCCTCTTCGTGCTCTTCCTCTTCTTCCTCTCCCACGTCGTCCTCTCCCTCGTCGTCCTCCCCCACGTTGTCCTCTGGGCGTTCGCCATGGAGGGGCAAGAACTCCCCATGAACCCAAACCCCAAACACAAATTGACCATTCATAAATGCAATCTCCCACTCACCGTCCCTACCTTCGTTGTCCATGGCGAGCCTGACGGGGCCTCTTGCAGGACGCCCCATGATGTAGTTCACACCAGCTGAGAGGGAAAGGTTAAAACCATAAGGATTTCTTATAACTTTAAATAATTTTGGATTACATTGATCAATAATCAAATAATAAAAAAACGACAGCATATCCATAACCTAACAACGACAGGCCACACATAAAAGGCTGTGCTGTAAACATTTAACAGTAATATCAAACATAGTGCAGTTCTGCCTCTGTTAGTTTAAACAGATGAGGGAATCAGAATCAATTAATGCTGCTTACAAATGACACTTAATGATAAACATTGTTGTTATTAAATTCTATTAAAGATATTGACATTTTGACAACATTTTGATACATAGCGAGAGAGAGAGATGAATATATTCCAATGCCAATAATAGTTATTATTATCGTTTTTGATAATGTCAGCAGTATTGCTATTTGTATTTGTCCCAAACAACAATGTAGCGTTCATAATTAACGAGCTTTAATCTTAAATTGCACATGAAGAGCTTCATTCTGGATGCGCAGACCAGGAGCCGTTCACCGCTTTTTGTGCTCAATTAACCAATAGTTGAGTCCGCGTGAGGTCTCGGCAAAGACATTTATTCTGCACCAAACAATTGTAAGGACTTCAATGTGTGTGTGTGAACAAAACGATAAATGGTTTGCAATAAACGGCGTGAACGTATTTAATTTACGTTGAACACGTGCGTCATGACGCACAGGGAAACATGGCGATATTAATCCAACATAACATCTTTCGTTTATAACTCAATATTCTCTGTTTATGAGGCGCATATCACAGCGCATGGGGAGATGCTGGAGGCAGCACGCGCACATGCACTCCTATAATTACTTAACAGATCGCTCTCTTATCCCGAAAACAAAGTATATCAATAACGAGCAAAGTGCATTTCAATGTTAAATAATGTATTTAATAAAGTAAAAGGATCAGATGTGCGTACAATAAGTCATGTTTCAACAGTCAAAACAAACCAACTCAGCGTCACCTGCAGGTCACGTGACTCGACCGAACGCTCCCGCGTTCCATATGGTTTCCATGGTACATATTACAAAATTGTATAAAAATGGCTTTGATGTTGCATTTCGACGGTTTGATGCCTTAAACCCAAAATAACAGGGGTTTCGATACTCTATACTAATTGTTAACACACTCCACACATCTCCCGCAAGTTTTAAGCCATTCTGTCGCTCACATATCATTTTACAGGCCTAACAGCATTTTGGGAATTTTTAAGCTTAAAACTCAAAAGGTTTCACTAATTTCTAAACCGAGAACACTTTTAAGGATTTAAGGGGATACATTGATAATAAAGGAATCTAAATTAAATGTAAAAGTGGTCTTACCTGCACAGCTCTCGTCCAACTCACAGCCCCTTCAGCAGGGCCTCTCTCTCGATGTCCAGACCATTGAAGTCCTCTTTATGGTCACTGGTGGTCCTCTTTAGGGTCTCAGTCCTCTCGATAGTAGTGATATAGTATTCCGTTTCCAGCAAGCAGTTCAAAACTCAAAGAGTTAACTTAACAGTTTGGGTTCACAGGGTTGTAGTTCGTGTCAAGTCCAAAGTGTAAAGGGAAGAATCAGAACCTCTGCGGCCATTAAGTAGCCTCGGTCCGGTTTCCATGGCATTTACGGACGTGCTTACGTCCGTGCGTAACTGCGTGCGTCCGTGCGTGCGATTGAGCAATACAGAAAGAGAAACATATTCATTATTTTTCTCATATTGGTCAACTATATATTTTTATTTGATTAATACTCGAGTTGATATTTTTTTTATTTGTCAGTGATCTGATGCTATTCAGTTCAGCTATGAGTTGTAAATCTACACAACTCGTCTCTGCAACACGTATTGTGATACAACACATCGGGATTGGAGGTAGAAACGAAATAGAGAGTGAGAGAGAGATACATATATTTCAATGCTAATGCCAATAATAATTCATATTATTATAGTTTTTGATATTGTCAGCAGTGTTATTATTTGTATTCGTCCCAAACAACAGTGTAGCGTTCATAATTAACGAGCTTTAATCTTAAATTGCACATGAAGAGCTTCATTCTGGATGCGCAGACCAGGAGCCGTTCACGGCTTTTCGTGCTCAATTAACCAATAGTTGAGACTCGTGAGGTCTCGGCAAAGACATTTATTCTGCACCAAACAATTGTAAGGACTTCAGTGTGTGCGTGTGTGCGTGTGCGTGTGCGTGTGCGTGTGTGTGTGTGTGTGCGTGTGCGTGTGTGCGTGTGCGTGTGTGTGTGTGTGTGTGAACAAAACGATAAATGGTTTGCAATAAACGGCGTGAACGTATTTAATTTACATTGAACACGTGCGTCATGACGCACAGGGAAACATGGCAATATTAATCCAACATAACATCTTGCGTTTATTATTCTCTGTTTATGAGGCGCATACCACAGCGCGTGGGGAGATGCTGGATGCAGCACGAGCATATGCATTCATATAATTACTTAACAGATCGCTCTCTTGTCTCTAGAGATTGGAAACGAAATTGAGAGAGAGAGAGAGAGAGAGAGAGAGAGAGAGAGATGTGTTGTTGGACAAAGTGTCTCACAACCGAACAGATCTGTTGAACACTGAAAGTCAAACTGGGTGGTAAATTAAATACTTTGTTATCGTGCAATATTGTAGATAATTATGCTCTCGTTGTATTGATAACATTATTTGGAGCGTTATGTGCTTTACTTTGTTGCACATATACTATAATACATATACTACATAAAAATATACTTGTTTTTCGTTCCTTCTCACGTGCAGAGTTGTTGAAACCATCATCTCCTCTTTTAGTGGATTTGTTGGTCAACTCCAAAACCAGCAACCTAAAAGCTCATTTCAATCAGGAGAGACCAGTCAAATACAGAAAGTGTATCTATTTATTAAGGATTATAAGTTATTTTTATGCACAAGTAGTATTGTTTAATTATAGTTGATTTCTTATTATAGGTTATATTTTTTAATGTATTAGGATAGTTTTTTCTTTAGATTGTTTTTTTGGTTTAAGTATTTGTAGTTCACTAAGTCTTTAGATTGGTTATTAGTCAGTTCATTGGGTAATGCTGTATCTGTATCAAATACATTCTTTTTAGCTGCAATTTACATGCTACGGTGCATCAGTGGCTTTTTCATTTTGGTTTATTTTCTTTGATTTATGTTTATTTCCTTTGATTCACGGACAAATGGTGACTGCAGAAAGCATTGTTTCTTGTTAGCAGATGATATATGAGGATAACGTCTCTGAGTCTTTGTCGCTTGGACTCTACAGGGAGATCTGTAATTGAGGGCCGTCTGCTCCGATCAGCAAGATGAATCCCCCCGTGGTCCAAACCTGTGCTGGTGGTGGTGCTGATGATGATGATGATGATGATGATGGCTGATGAGGCTGATAGAATAATGAGTTGATGAAGCTGATGGATCTGATGAAGACTGGGCGGAGATGGGAGGTGGAGGTGTGCGTAACAGCAACATGAATTAACTGAAGTGGAGAGACAGTCATATCTAAAGCGACAGCAGCGAGATGATTGGCCAACGACGTCATTGTTTCCTTGTGCTTATTGGTCAGACGACTCCAGCTGATCTACAGCTGGCGTCATGATTAACGGCCCGAACAATGACAGCAAGTAAACACGGAGTGCGCATGCGCGAGACGTGATGCAGAAGTATGAGAAATAAATGACAGGCTTACAAGAGTTTGGTCCTCCGACTGAACTCACGCTAGAGTTTCATTTGTGATGATTCTTATGTATTCTTCTGAAACACTGATGTTGTCTGACTCAAGAAAAACGCGCTGGACCTAAATGCAGAACAGGACCAGTTCAGTGGTTTAGGACCAGTTCAACAAGACCAGTTCAGTGGTTTAGGACCAGTTCAACAGGACCAGTTCAGTGGTTTAGGACCAGTTCATTAGGACCAGTTCAGTGGTTTAGGACCAGTTCAACAGGACCAGTTCAGTGGTTTAGGACCAGTTCAACAGGACCAGTTCAGTGGTTTAGGACCAGTTCAACAGGACCAGTTCAGTGATTTAGGACCAGTTCAACAGGACCAGTTCAGTGGTTTGGGACCAGTTCATTAGGACCAGTTCAGTGGTTTGGGACCAAGTTCAGTTGTTCCAGTTAAGTGGTTTAGGACAAGTTTAATGGAGGTTTATTTACTGTGTGTTCCAATACCCATACTTCCCTTATATTAGTATGCCAGAACAATATTTAGTATCTCCCAATATTAATATTGTAGCAGCATGAAGCTAATTCTTCTGAAAAGACCAAACCAGCTCAACATGACGATGTTTCTGACAGCC